>JAXQQM020070026.1:0-112637 GCA_034641835.2 Pinus albicaulis
GCATAGCGGGATGATCAGTTGTAGGGTTACAAAATCGTGATTGATGTGGGTTGTTGGATGAGGGATGTTGGGGTTCCCATGTTTTGGTAGATTTGGCAATACCAAAAGATGAGACAACATCAAACCACTTTGGGGCCCTAGGATCTAGCCCTCCTGGACCCGGAGAGGGATCTCTCCAAATAAAGCAAAGAATGATATATCTTTAAAGCTCAAAAATCAAATGTTAGGCTAGTTATGAAGCACAAAGGGGGTTTCAAAATGATTTGGTTGAAGGGTTGCTGGGTTGGTTAGGAGATCATAGATTGGGAAAGTGATGAGAGAAAAGAAACAAAGTAGCAGGATGTTTCAGCAGAGATGATAGGCCAAGACAGTGCCATCCATTGGGCTATGGAGTCCTGAGAGGAAATTACTTGCATCCACTAGCCAAGGCTTCCAAAGGGCAAGTCATATATACTAAAGGATCTTTTTAGATAGATGATGGGGTGGAACATTAAGGAGAGAAGTGGGAGAAGGAAAGACAGCAGGTTACGTCAGATCAGTCGGTGTTAACTCCAAACTGTGGACATACTCAAAGGCGACTCTCAAAGGTGGACAAGGGAGCTTATAGATCGAGACCCGAGATCAAACAACTCGAGGGCACCTTTAGCAGCTCAAGGGAAAGAAACATAGATAAGATTACAAAAGAAACATCTAAGAACAGCTTCAATCAATTCATACATCAGCCAGTGGGCAATAACATCCACTGCGCTGGTTAAATCAACTGAAAACAACTCTCAGATAGCACATCTAGCGGAAAACATAAAGTTAGGGAGAGCAGACAGCATAGGGCACCTGACAAAGGGTGAATCCTATACCATTATTCTGATGCCTACTAGAAGAATAATGAAACAATGTGAAAATGTAATGAACAGAGTAAAGAAACACATCACCAATAGTAATAGACCAGGATCCTGTGAAATGTGCTCTGGTTAATAGATGCAAAACCAGTCATGTACAATAAGCTCAATGGCTGCTCCAGTCCAGACTTCTCCTCCCAGCCTATTACATACAACTACTCTGCAACTCTCTCCCAAAACTGTTCTAACAGTCAAAATGGAACCTTCTAACAGCAACATCCCAGCAAGGCAACAACAACCCTTTTCAATTCGTTCTCAGGGATTTTTATATGAGGAGAGGAAGCAACAGAGGTAGGATATACAATAAATGAACCACATTAAGACAGTGCGGCGGAAGCGCTCACGCCCATACTGCTTAATGGCAGAATGCGAGCAACGTATGAACCTTTTTGTAGGCGTTTGGAGGCTGCAATCGGGTCATGTTGACTCACAGTGTTTACTGCAAAGTCTTCGGATGTACGGAGCTGCGACGCTGGCCATTCTGAAATAAATGGACTGGATGGAATGATCTGCAAAGCCCTCCATGCTTCTTTAATGCTGCTTGACAGTCTCTTGAGAAGTTCTGTCAGTGCAATTTACTGCTGATAGGCTCGAGGAAGCATGGAGACGCTGTAGGAAGGTGTACTTCTGGAGTAAACGCGCTCTGCTGTTAGGTAGTGCAGTAATGGCTTCCTGGTGCGCTCATTGGTCTTCAAACAGTGCCTTTCCTTTGGACTGCGGGGTTAACATTAATTAAATCAGCAATAGTCATTAACCCCTTTTAAATCCTGCTTCTGCTGCTTCGCTGGCCGGCTGGAATGGCCTCTCTGTGCTGTTTCGCATCATAAAATAAACCTGTTGAGAACCTGGCAGTGGTGGCGGAGAAATGCAGTGGGGGCGGTGGAAAGGTGGTGGCAGAATGGAGAATTAGTGGAAACAACGGAGAGGAGCGGAGAAATGGGCTCATAGTGTAAAACCCCAACGTTAAGTGTTTGGGCGAATTACAAAGGAAATGAACAACAAACAAGGGGCGGAGCATTGAAGGTGGGGCCGACCGGAGGCGGAGGGCGATTAAACCCAAACCGTCAGATCCGGGAGGAACGGACGGCGGAGATGTAATCGGAGCATCTCAATCGGGGCGGCACCATTGAAAGTTCCGATTGCGATTGAGCGGGGCAATGCGATTGAGCGATGACCGTTAGATCTGAGAACTGATCAACGGTCAGGATTAAATCGGAAGGGAGACGGAAGGACTTGTGATTGGTGTAGGACCGTCCGATCGCGGGAGAATGGATGGCGGAGATGCGATCGGGAGGCAGACAGAAGGGCTTGCGATCGGCGATCGGGAGGAAGGTGCGATTAAACGTGAACCGTTGATCTGCGGGAAGAATGGACGGTCAGGATGAGATCGGAGGGTCAATGCGATCGGGGGATCGGGAGCTGCGGTGACCGTCGGATCAGAAGGGAGATGGATGGCTGCGATGTAATCGGAGGATCTCAATCGGGAGGTACGCGATGAGTGATGCGATTGCGATCGGAGAGACGGGTGCGATTGAGCGCAGACCGTCGGATCGGCGGGGAGATCAACGGTGGGGAACATAATCGGAGGGGAAGGAGCGATTAAGCGCTGGCCGTCGGATCGCGGGACAGATCAACGGTCGGTCACAGATGAATCGGAGGATCGCAATCGGAGCACGGGTGAAAGCACTTGCGATTGATCGGAGGCTGTGGCGATAAGCGATGCTTGTGGGTGCGGAGACAAACGAACGGCCGAGGATTGAATCGGGGCGTCGAGAGAAGGGGCTTGCGATCGGCGCGATCGGGTGAAGGGTTGCGCTTGGCGGAGGGACCGTTAGATCTGCAAGGGAATGGACGGCCCAGATCCAATCGGAAGGTTTCAATTGGGGCGGCACTGCTGCGACTTGCGATTGCGATCGGAGAGGGGTTGCGATTAGCGGCCCGCTGTTGGATCTCCGCGAAAGATCAACGGTGCGGAACGCACCGCAGGTCTTAACGTTATAATCAATCGCATCGGGGATTTCTTGTGTTACAAAGGGTTTTGCCTCCCGCCGATGGTTCCGATTGCGATAAGCGCCGTGGACTTAAGCACTTGGTCCTGGCGCGGGGTCATATGTGGGGAAGTGGTTAAGGGGTTTGCGGTAAGGGGCTAAGCCCTATAATAAGGTCGGAAGAGGGTTATTTGCCCATTTTAATGGATTTTGGAGGTTGGGGAAGGGTAACGATAGAGGAATAAAGGGGGATAATGGCCATCAAAGGGGGAAGGGTGGAATTTAAAGGGGATTTTGGGGGAATTTGAAGGGTAAGAAGGGAAATAGATGGGGAGACAAGGGGGGATAAGAAGAGGCTAAATAAGGGTAAAATAAAGGGGAAAGGAGGCCTTTGGGCATTTCTTCACATAATAGAGAGGCTTTAAAAGGGGAACCAGCAGAGGGGATTTGATCAAAGGATAAAAGACACATGGAGGCTTCAAGGAGACTGTATTTTCGGAGGAAATGCATTCCTTGAAGACTCCACAATGATCTAGCCCCCTATTTGCTTGCCAAAAATTTCATAGGGGGGCTAACAGTGGCTCCACATGGGGATGGCTTCTTCTTGAAGGAGCCAAGAAACCAGAGGATGATCTCTTGGTGTAGGCCAGATGCCTGCTGCTTGAACCATCCTTTCTTCTTTGATCGGCTGCCACAAACTGTGAAGACAACATATCAGCAGCACAATTCATCCAAACAACTACCTACCCACACTATAGTCCTAACATTTTCTCTTCTTGGGTGCATTTGGACTTGCAGACCCTTTACATCATTAATGTTTCAAACAGGAAAAAATAAACCTACTCTACTTCTACCCTTATTACTCCATGAGACCAGATTAAACTGTTGGCCTCATATGCTTCTCTACCTACACTACTACCTGCTAGGATTAGACTGTCTAGCAGGTTTCTTCTCTATATTCTAAGACAGAAATTTAAACAACTAACTACATGCTCATAGACTGAGCTTTATTGAGCTTTCCTACCTACCCTACTCTAACTGGAAATCTTTGATGTTCTAGGTGATATGATAAAGCCAATACAACCAGTCAAGTAGTAGTGAAAAAGGATATGAGCACTGGCTGCCTGTCAGAGATAACCTCAGGGTGCTCCGCTTGCGGTTCTTCAAAACCGTGGTCACCATCAGTAGTGACCGTTCCTGATGAATCTGGCCCATGCTAAGGATCAATGCTGGAGTATTTGAGTAGATCAGGGCCTCCATGTATTCTGCCACAGGATCCATGAGCATATGATGTGCACTTTCCTCATTTAGGCCCTCCATGATCGGTAGGCTATCTGCGTCCTAGGTAGCTTCGATTATTGCATTTTCCACTGCATCTTCAAAGGGGCTTTAGGGAACCTGATCGTCTTCTTCTTCTACTTCGAAAAGCAGTGGAATCTCTTCTCTTTTGGGGGGCGGGAGACTTTCCAAAAAGGCCCTCGGGTCTCTGAACTCGTAGGATATCTCTTGTGAGTTTAAAAGTTCGAGCTCAGCTTCATATCTGTCAATCACCAGATCAAGAAACATCTTCTTAATCGCAGGTAGATGATTGAGTGCTGAGCCAATAGGGACAACCTTTGGAAGGTCCTCCCATTCAAATTCTACCAGTGCACTCGCTACTCCACTCCGAAACTCTGCTATGAGGCTCGGATCTATTTCCACACATTGTACAGAGTCCTCTATTAGCGAAATGACTGGCTCTTCGGCATGGATGATGTTGTACTGCGACATGGTCTCCCAGTGGAGTCTTATGTGAAACCGAGATAATCAGTGGCCAGCTGATCACCTATGGAGTCTTCTTATCATTCAGGAATTGTGGAGTCGCCAGGTGGGTGATTTACAACTTACTGTCCACCACAGTGGTTTACCAAATCAAAGCTGACTGATCTGTCCCCAGTGGAGTCGCCATTATGTTGGGGTTCCCATGTTTTGGCAGATTTGGCAATACCAAAAGATGAGACAACATCAAACCACTTTGGGGCCCTAGGATCTAGCCCTCCTGGACCCGGAGAGGGATCTCTCCAAATAGAGCAAAGAATGATATATCCTTAAAGCTCAAATTGAGATATTAGGCTAGGTATAAAGCACAGAGGGGTTTTAACATGATTTGGTTGAACGGTTGCTGGGTTGGTCACGAGATCATGGACTGAGAAAGCAGTGGGAGACAAGGAACAAAGCAGCAAGATGTTTCAGCAAAGAGGATAGGCCAAAACAGTGCCATCCATTGGGCTATGGAGTCATGAAAGGGAATTACTTACATCCACTAGCCAAGGCTCCCAAAGGGCAAGTCATCTACACTAAAGGATCTTTTTAGATAGATGATGGGGTGGAACATTAAGGAGGAAAGCGAAAGAAGGAAAGCAACCAATTTCTGTCTATAGATCAGGTCAGAGGTCATTTAACTCCAGACCTGCTTGGACATACTCAAAGGCAGCTCTCAAAGGTGGACAAAGGGGCAGCCTGTAGATCAGACCAGAGGTCATTTAACTCCAGGCCTGCTTTGGCAACTCCAAGGAGAGAACAGAGATAAGATTACAAAGAAACATCTAAGAGGCAAATCCCCAAGTTCATACATCAGCCAGCAGGCAATAACATCCGCTGCACTGGTTAAACCCCATGAATTTACTCTTGGATACACATCAAGCAGAAAACACAAAGGTAGGGAGAGCAGACAGCATAGGGCACCTAACAAGGGCGAATCCTATACCATTATTCTGATGCCTACCAGAAGAGCATGAAACAGTCTGAAAATGTGATGAACAGAGTCAGAAAACATCACCAATAGCAATAGACCAGGATCCTGTGAAATGTGCTTTGATTAACAAATGCAAAACCAGTCATGTACAATATAGCTCAATGGCTGTTACAGTCCAGACTTCTCCTACCAGCCTATTACATACAAACTACTCTGCAACTCTCTCCCAAAACTGTTATAACAGTCAGAATGAATCCCTCTAACAGCAATATGCCCAGCAAGGCAACAACAACCTTTACAATTCGTTCTCAGGGATTTTTATAAGAGAAAAGGAAGAGACAGGGGCAGATAGACAATTAAATGAGACTCATTAAGACAGCAGGGCGGAGGTGTTCACACCCATGCCGCTTAATGACTTTCTGCAGCGCTGTAGGTACTTTGTAATCTGCATGGGGAGGCTCTGTCAGGCCGGACTAGGCCTCTGATATTTCTTTGGAGTCCTTTCGGCGCCAGGAGCTCTGTGCTGCCATGTCGAAATAAATGAGCTGGATGGAATTCTGCATGGCCCTCCATGCTTTTTTAATGCTGCTTGACAGTCCCCTGAGAAGTTCTGTCAGTGCAATTTACTGCTTACGGGCTCGAGGAAGCATGGAGACTGCTGCAGGAGGGTGTCCTTATGGAGAAAAGCACTGCTGCTGATATACAAACACAGATAAGACTTTACCGTGTGCTCTTGGTCTTCGAACTGTGCTTTGATCCTTTGAATACGGGGCGGGACATTTAATTCCATTAATCGCAGGCACCAAACCTTTTGAATGCCTTCTGCTGGTCGCTGGCAATGCTGAACAGGCCATCTCTGTACTATCTGCGCAATGAATAAACCTGTTGAGGACCTGGCAGTGGTGGCGGAGAAATGCAGTGAAGGCGGTGGAAAGGTGGCGGAAGAATGAAGAATCAATGGAAATAGTGGAGAGGAGCGGAGAAACGGACTCATAATGTAAAACCCCAACACTCAGCGTTCGGGCGAATTACACAGGAAAACACCAAAAAACAACGAACAGATGAATGGAGTGGGACCCAGCGGAGGCGGAGGACGAATGAACGCGAACCGTCAGATCTGGGAGGAACGGACAGCCACGATTCAATCGCATCATCACAATCGGGGGTCAGAAGACACGGTTTGTGATTGCGATCGGAGAGGGGCTTGCGATTGAGCGCTGACCGTTGATCTGACGAGAAGATCGACGGTGGAGAACACAATCGGAGGGAATCAGCGATGGAGCGATGACCATTGGATCGCGGGAAGATCAACGGTGCACAATCAATCGGCGGGAAAAAGAGGGGCACGATGGGCGATGATGCGATTGTGCGATAGCCGTTGGATCGGTGGGACAGATCAACGGTGGGGAAGTGGATCGTAGGACTGCAATCGGGAGCTGCGATGGCCGTCGGATCGCGGGTTGAATGGACGGCTGGGAGTTGATCGGGGGACCTCAATCGGGGCTGCACCACTGGAAGCTGCGATTGCGATCGGACAAGGGTTGCGATTGGCGGATAACCGTCAGATCTAAGTGGATCAACGGTCCAGATCGGAGCGGGGACTTATGTGTTTAAAACAATCGCAACGGGGGTTTTCGGCTGTAACAAAGGAAATGCACCCGCCGATGCTCCGATTGCGATAAGCGCCAGGGACTTAAGCACTTGGTCCTGGCGCGGGGTCATATGTGGGGAAGTGGTTTAAGGGCTTTGCGATAAGGGGCTACGGCCTGTATTAAGGTCGGAAAGTGGGTTTTGGGACCATTTTGATGGATTTTAAAGGCGAGGAAGGGAAACGATAGAGGGAGAGAGGGGAGAAAAGGGAAACAAAGGGCAGGGGAAGAAATTAAAGGGGATTTTGGAGGGATTTGAAGGGGTAAAAGGGGAGCAGAAGGGGAAGACAAGGGGGATGAAATAAAAGGGAAAAAGGGGGCCTTTGGGCATTTCTTTACCAACAGAGAAGCTTTAAAAGGGGAGTCAGCAGAGGGGAATTCATCAAAGGATAAAGGGCACAAAGAGGCTTCAAGGAGACTGTGTCTTCAGTGGAGATGCATTCCTTGAAGGCTCAAAAACAATTTAGCCCCTTATTTGCTTGTCAAAAATTTCATAGGGGGGCTAACACCTTGTACACTGCGCCCAACGCACCCTTGGTCAGGGCACAGTGCTTTGTAGGGCACTGTCTCCCTTTCAAGCCTACGTTGCAAAGCACTGTCTCCCATTGGAGACTGTGTTGACTCCAGAAACCACCCAAATTCCCTTGAATTTTTCTTTTCAAATTGATTCAGTTTGTTTTTCTGCTGTGTTTTGAAAATTTTGAACCTCATATTGACCAGTGACTCTATATACTTCTTCCTCCTCTGAAAGAAAATTTGTTCAATGTTTGTTTAAAGAATTTTTCTTTATCATTGGCAAGTTTTTTTCAAAGTATTTTTATTGTCACATTAGATCCATTTTATTTTGAAAAAGGAAATTGTCGTAAAATCTTCGTTTCCTGATAGGAGAAATTGTTGTTTCATTTCTCATTTTTCCTTCAAAAGAGAAATTTTTGTTTGTATTCCTCATTTCTCAAAAGTAAAAGGCATTTGATTTTTGTTGATTTAGTGCATTTAGTTTCATTTATGCATTCATAACATTAAAGGAACTGAAAAGAAAAATATGCATTTGCATGTAGTGTTTTGTGTTTTTTGCAAAAAAGGAACAAGTAGGAAATCTGCATTTAGTTTGTGCTCATTTATTTGTTTGCTCACAAATTGTTTGCTCTTTCCCCTTAGTAGCTAGGTTTTCATTGAAAAAACTGAAAGTGAAAGATTGCTTATCATTCTTAGTTGCATTTTAGGAATTTTCCAATACATCATCGCAGTGAACCTTTGAAAGGAAAATTGTAAACAAGATCAACATAAAATCAATCTCAATTTACCTAACAAAGCATTGGAACCATAATGATAACATTTAGAAGGTGTAGGCTAGAGACATGTTCCGGCGTCATAAAACATAACAGATGTCGTTAACTTGTATGGGATACATTCTGAGTGTGATACCTCACTCCACGTACGTAAGTATATCGTAGCTCGTTCACGTACTTTTGGGTATATCGGGTGGTGTTACAATGCAATAAGTATAAAGGGGTGCTTTTACTGTTTGGTTTCGCATCAAACAACGCTAATACGAACTTGGGCCTCCACGTACCTTGGAGTATATTTGGGAGGACAATTTTTAGGTGCTATCCATCCATAGTGAACCAAGTCAACCGCTTTGTAAATTGTGATACACTAAAGACAACATTAGGGGAGATTGCTTACATGTACTTCTTGATTCACCAGGAGGTATTATGCAGTTCACAGTTTCTTGGTAAACCCTTTTTCCTAACATTACCCTTTTATTTTGTTTATTTGTTTTTGGTTAAAATAAATCAATAACTGTGGAAGAAGAAAATCCTTTCCCCCGTCGTTTGCGTAGACTTGCGTTAAAACCACCTTTACCACCAGAAGTTACTTCTGGTAGGCGAAGGCGATCAGGATCTACTGAATCAAGTACAATTCGTACCTTTGGAAAAACATCATTTTCACATAAACCAGAGCTAGCTCAAGTTTTTTACACACATCTCGGTTCATCTACTATTGTCGAAACAGAGTCTTCACAGCTACCCGTGGTCATGATCCATCTAATCAGTGAGACCATACCTCCTAGACCCGACATTGTTCAACCACAAATTGATCCAGATTCTGTCTCTTCTTTTCCGGAACATCTTAATCCTAAAGTCAAACGACCGGAATTCGTTCCTACCTTGGTCATCCCACAAATTTATGTAGCTATTGAATCTCCCATATCACACAGTCAACCACCTGAAATATACTTTGGGCCTGATGGTGAAATACTTCCACCTAGTTTAATTGCGATTGAAGAAATCCCACAAGATGATACACCTTTAACTCCAACCCATTTTGGGGAGGACCTTTACCTGTATGAGTCTTTTTCTCAATCGACACCCTCTGCTTTTGTTGATCTTCCTCCCTTTCAAATTCCCGTCGATTCAAAAGGGTATAAATTTTCTCGAGCAACCATGCCTGAACCAACATCTTCGGTTGGGCCATCTATTCCAATTACATTAGCTCCCACCCTAACTACACCGTCGATGTTTACCACATCACCAGAGTCATATTTTCATGGTGGCCCTATGGTCCCATCAAGTTAAAAATCATTATCTAGAATTTTCTCTGGTGCATCTTCAAAACCATGGTCTTTACCAATATCATCATCTAGTATTTTAACTGGTAATCCTATCATAAGTACGGAATGACTTGATTCATTATACACATCATCAGTGCAATATCAATCCGTTCCTTCTGGGTCTATTCCTTCAAGTACCATATCAACTGGACTCCCAACATTTGGAGAGCAATATTTTCCATCTTATTATCCTCCTCATGCTGGGGGGCAACCTTTGGTCACCCAATATGACAGTACTCTGTCACTTTTTGGTAAATCTAATGTTGAAACAAATATTTTTCAATGGCATCCCACTCTGCCTATCCAACCACAAACGGTTGTACACTCGTATCAACCAGTTCAACCTGTTACACCCACTTCATTACCACTTGTTAATACATCTATACCCCTGTTACCGAATAAAAATTTTGTACATCAACCTTATCAAATGGGTCCTTCAACTCAATATCATCAAATGTTAGGTCCACATACCCCAAACCCTTTGATTAATTT
This sequence comes from Pinus albicaulis, assembly GCA_034641835.2. NCBI lineage: Eukaryota > Viridiplantae > Streptophyta > Pinopsida > Pinales > Pinaceae > Pinus > Pinus albicaulis. The sequence continues at coordinate 10,374 of JAXQQM020070026.1, forward strand.
ACAACAACCTGTACCAGGAATCATTTATTCACAATTTGGTCTACCATTTTATGGGATGTCACAACTGCAACTGAGTTATATATATCAACTGAATCCAAGTTATCCTAATTTGGGTTATAACATTGGTGGACAGACCCCTTGGCAGCCACAGGTGCAAATGCCTCAAACTTCATTTCAACAAGTATCATATCCAGGTTTTGGACAACGAGATCCTCAAGCGTTTGCTATGCAAAACAACCCCTATCTAGGTTACCAGCAGTAGATTCCTTATGCTGGTGCTCAAAGGCTTGTTGCTCAAGAAATTCCATCTTATCCTGGTTATGCTCAACCTGACCTTAATAGACAGTTTCCTTTTGTTGCAAATTTAGAGTTACCATATTTAAATCAGCTAACTAATGATCCAATTAATTATGCTCCTTTGTGGCCGGTGATACCTCACAAATTACCCTCGGATATTCCTAAGTTCAATGGAAACCCTGGAGAAGATCCATCGACTCATGTTATGACTTATCATTTATGGTGTTCATCAAACTCCCTGAATGATGATTCTGTTCGACTACATTTTTTCCATCATACGCTCACAGGTCAGATTGCAAAATGGTACATTGAATTACCTAGAGCTTCTTTTGATAATTTCACAGCCCTAGCTACTGTCTTTTTGACTCATTTCTAGTTACCCATCATATATGAAACTGGAATGGAACTCTTGACTAATTTTAAATAGAATAATGCTACTCACATCTCTTATCATATTCATGAGTGGCGTCCTCGTTGTCGAATGGTTAAGACATTTGTTTCGGATCAGCTACTTGTTGAATGGTTCATTAAGTCCCTGTTACCATCTATAACTGGGGATGTGGCTGTTGAGCCCCAAAGATGTCCTTCTCTTTCACCACATTCCACTTCATTTCCTTTGTTCCTGATCAATTACAGGCTTAAATGATCAATAGGATTAATTAAAGTTGCTTTAAGAATGTATATAATGACTAACTTACTACACTTTTATGATTCTGGTGTTGTAGTAATTTTTTACTAGACCCAGCTACAGAATGCAGCCATTCTATAGCTAGTTGCCGATTCCGTAGTTGTCTTCATGTTCATGCAAGTTCTAGGTGTCACCTCAAATAAAAATGCATATGGGTAAATTCCAGACTTCATCCACGTCATTCCTTGCTCCCTACGAAGTCTGAATAGAATCCTATAGGTGGTTATGCACGTGGGAAACCAAAACTAAGAGATAGACTTCTAATAGGACAAGGACTGTACAGATGTCCTTAATCACAGTACGAGACCTCCCATATTTTTAATTTGATTTTAGTTGGGAAAGACATTTATTCCTATTTTATCTCAAGGGAAATTATGTAATTTTCTTATAAGAATGTCTCTGGAGACCGAGAAATAGCTAGCTAGATTTTGTTTTGTTGCTAGATCTTAGAAGACCGTAATACTCTGTTTTTGAAGAATTTCTCCTTTAATGAAAGAAGCATCACTTTATTGCAAGAGCTGAGTCAATCTTGAGTAGATTTGTGTGCTAATCCGGTGGTAGAGGGCCCCTGCTACCCGAGAAGCTTTATTCATATGGTTTAGATAAGTAACTTAGCCTTGTTTCATTCCTAGTTTAATCAACTTTCTGAAATTTGTGTTTTTTTTATACTTACTTGCAGTGGATTCCACAGTCAGTCTTATCCTTACAAACTATTCCAAAATACCGCTAACATTGGATGAGATATAACTGTAGTATTTTAGGAGTTAATTGGATTTCTTTCCCGAAACTTTATGTTTTATGCTCATTTGCATTGAATGATACAGCCAGACTTGTTTTTACAAACTATTCCAAAACATCACTCATATTGAACGAGATAGGGCTGTAGTATTTCATAGAATTGGTTACATTTTATTTTAGTTGAAATACTCCGGAGGTAGGTAGATGTCACTCTAGTTTAATTCTGTCACTATATTTCAAGTTTGATAATGGCACTCTAGTTCAACTCTGTTCACTGTATTTCAAGCTAGGTTAATGGCATTCTAGTTTATATGTGGTCATTGTGTTCCAAGTTTGATCAATTGTTCTTTAAGTTGTATTAACTGTCAAAATTAGACTTCACGGCCTTCATTATTTACAAACTACTCTTGTTCTGAATTTCTATTAATGCATCATCATATGGATAGGAATTAGTGATATCAGTTTAAGGCCTTGATTGTTCTGCAATCTTTTGCAAATTCACAAATAAGACTTTTCCCAAAAACTATTCTAGAAAATCTCTAACTTTCGAACGAGGCTTAGTAGTGACAAGTTGAGCTGCAGAATGGATTAATCTTAGCATTACAAGTTAATTCAGAGTAGAAATCTTATTGTGCTACAAATAATCTTTTTCAATTGTGTTCCAATAAACTTCTAGCCATGGATGAGATTCTTTGTAATATTGTAAGATGATTGTTTACTTAGGAGAACCTCATTTGCACTAAACTTGTCCTTTTCTCAAGCTATTCCAACATATTTCTAATGAATGAATTGGATGAGTTCATGTTATGAGTTATTGAGTTCATGTTGTGATTTATTTCCTTGCTATGAGTCATTATCAAGATTTGCATTTTCTGTTCTTTAGTGCCATACACAGTTTAGAATAGGTTTTGCTCTGTTTTAGTGTAACCATCCACTTCTCTTTACCAACACTTGGTTCTTTTCCTTTTTAACATAAAACCATAAAACCAAAAACATCAGAAAAACACTAAACACAACGTAGTGAGAAACAGATACCTAGGCACATATAGTGCACCTCACTTCAGCAGTTTACTAGCCCTGGTTGACAATTTATGACATCAATTTAGGAACACTAAGTTGAGCACACATTTTGGCGCTGTTGCCGAGGAAGTGTAACTAGGTAGCCTTGTTTCTTACCTCCAAAAAAAAATGATATGTGTAGAGAAAGAGACTCAAGGGGTAGATTCATAAGAATCAGAAGTTTGATTGCTAGAACACCACTTGTTTCACCAAGACTAAGAGCCAGCACACCTCCAATTCAAACCCACATTCCATCCTTTACTGATCCTAGAATTCCAGAGGACTTAAGATCAGATATTCCATTGGAAAGACCCTCCACTTCATCCACTGAACCTGTCTTAGAAGAAGATTCAAAAACCCCTGTTAGAGACACAAACTTTTCCACTTCCACAGAAGAATAAACTATGGCAGAAGAAGGGGGAGGAGGAGGTAGAGGTAGAGGTAGAGGAGAACGAGGTAGAGGTGCAGAAGGTGAAGGAGGCAGAGGAAGAGGTAGAAGAGAAATGGGAAGCTCTTTTGGGTTTCCTATAGTAGATGAAGAAACCAATACAACTATGAAAAAAATTTCACCCTCTGTCCTTCCAAACTTTTATGGACTTAAAAATGAAGATCCTGAAACCTTCCTATTTGAATTTGAAGTCCTATGTAGAACCTATGACTACTTACAAGATGCTCAAAAACTTAAACTATTTCCTTCAACATTGAAAGGAGCAGCATTGAAGTGGTTTATGAGTTTGATCAACAGTTCTATTAGGACATGGGAAGACATGAAACAAGCATTTCTAGAGAGGTATTTGGATTACTATATGCCAGTCAACCATAAAGAGGAAGTGTTTAAAATGTTACAAAAAGAGGATGAAAACTTGGAAGATTTGTTGGAGAGGTTTAACTATAACATCAAAAGGGAAAAAATGGAAAACTTAGACCAAGACACTTTGAAAGATCTCTTGTTGAAGACAATTAGGGATGAATGGCTAGATATCCTTAACATGATGGGAAAAGGGGATATATCTCAGTTCACATTACCTGAAATAGCTGAATTATGTATCAACCTTTCAAGAGGGAAATCTAAAACTGTAAAAGGACCAAGAGACCCTGCTCTCGCAAGGGCAAGTAAGTCTGATTCTGGGACAATAAGTAGGGCAGAAATAGGACATATGCTTGATGAATTCAAATATGACATTTTAGGGAGTCTTAGTGAACAAATAGACACCCTTAAACTACAAAAGCAAGCAAAAAGCTGAATCTGATGCCTTAGCAATCTTTTGTCCCAAATGTAGAAAGAAACATGCCTTGAGAGAGTGCCCTTTGGGTGCAAAAGTTGTGGATACTTTTGTAATTTGTTCAAAAAAACATGAGACCAAGAGTTTTCCTTCACTTCCTGGTCTTAAAGTTGTCTTTCAAGAAGAAAATCCTAAAAATTCCACAGAATCTCTCAATTTTTTCTCTAGAAGGCCTTGGCAAGGACCTCAAACACAAGGATTCCATGATCAGTTGTATAATCAACCTCCACCAAATTGGAATTCTTGGCAGCAACCTTGGCCCCAATTTCAAAATCAATCACAAACTTGGGCACAAGGAGCACAAAATCCTTATGGAAGATACTCTCAGTACTATCAGTATCCACCATATCCACATTTCCCTCAACAAAATTTTCAACAAAATCCTCAAAATCCACAACATCAAAATCAACCACTCCCATTACCATTTCCTCAGAAAACAAATTAGTTGCCTGCCCAACCCATACCAAACCCCAACAATAAAAATCCTCAAAACACATACATGATAGAAGGCCAATAGTTTCCAACTTATTTAATCACTCCTTTATACCTTAATGATGTCCAACTGAGGTCTGGAAGAATACTTGAAAAGAGGAAACCTTCTGTAATCATACAAGAGTAAGATAGTTTTGAGGAAGATTCTCTACGGGTAAATAAAAGTCTTGAAGAAGACACATCTTTTCAAGACCCAAACATTGAAAAATCAAAACAAAAGGAACCAATAATTTCAACTCCTATATCAGAGCAGCCATCAACATCCACATCTACACCTCCCTTTCCAGAAATATTACAAATTGATAGGGGTGTAGAAAAACAAATTATGTTGCCTAATTATGATTTCCTAGATGAGCTAAGAAATGTTTGTATTAAGATCCCATTATTGCAAGCTATCAAGGAAATCCCAATTTTAGCAAAAACAATAAAGGAGTTGAGCATGAAGAAAACATGAAAAAGAATAAGAGAGACAAAGAAGATTCAACTGGCAGGAAAAATAGCAGATATCATGATGGGTAAGATTGCTATTCCAAAGTATCTAGACCCAGGAAACCTAGTTGTTAAAATTCACATCAATGGAATTGAGATCCAAAACACACTTATTGATTTAGGAGTAGCAATCAATATCATGAGTATACAAATCATGGATAAACTGAAACTTCCTAATATTCTTTTCACACCCACATTATTACAATTAGCAAACAGATCTGTGATCAAACTTGATGGGGTAATAGAAGACATTCCAGTGTCCCTAGATTCTTGGGAGTATCCTGTGGATTTTATGATCCTAACTCCTAAGAATAATCTAGGAGGACATCCTATTATATTAGGAAGACCTTGGTTAGCTACAACTGATGCTTTCATTAGTTGTAGATCCGGTGATATGTACATCTATGATGGTAGTTCAACCAAGAAATTTACCTTGTATCCTCCAGCAAAAACAATTACAGAATTAGATGATACTCAATGGATAGAGGATGAAGAAGACTTACAACCTCTCTTCACAATTTCAGAAATTAGTGAAGATAGCCAGATTCTAAATACCTTAGAAAACTTTGAATCCTCTTCGGAATACAAACATGAACAATTTCAAGAAGAATCCAACATTGAGTTTTTATCATCAAGACAAATGTCTCTTTATTCCATGGATAAATTTGGCAGTTCTACAATTGAGATATTTCCAGGAAAAACTTTAAACATAAACAAGAACCTAGAGAAATCTCAACAAGAAGAGCTAGTCAAGATATTACAGAGACATTCTTCTGCATATGCATGGGAGTACACTGATATGAAAGGGATAAGCCCTAAGACTTGCACTCATCACATCTACATATAGGAAAATTGTAAACCAATCAGACAACCTCAGAGACGGATGAATCCAAATCTTAGGGAGATTGTTAAAGAAGAATTGCAGAAATTGTTAAATGTCAACTTTATCTATCCCATTTCAAATAGTCAGTGGGTTTCTCCTTTGGTAATTGTGCCAAAGAAAAATGGTAAATGGAGGGTATGTATTGAGTACCGGGAATTAAACAAAGCTACTCTTAAAAACCATTTTCCCCTACCTTTCATAGATCAGGTATTAGATACATTAGCTGGCAAAAAGTACTTCTCATTTTTAGATGGGTTTAGTGGTTATAACCAAATTCAAGTAGCACTTGAAAATCAATACAAAACTACATTTACATGTCCTTGGGGTACCTATGCTTATCGAGTATTGCCATTTGGACTATGCAATGCACCTACAACATTTCAAAGGGCAGTACTAGGAATCTTTTTAGATCTAATACGTGATTGTGTAGAGGTATATATGGATGATTTCACAGTTTATGGAAACACATTTGAATAAGCCTTAGCAAACTTGGAAAAAGTTTTAAAGAGATGTAAAGAAGAAAATCTTTCACTTAGTCATGAGAAGTGTTTTATGATGTTTACTGAAGGAATTGTTTTAGGACATCACATTTCAGGGGATGGGATTAGAGTTGATGAGTCAAAAGTGGAAGTAATCTCTAACTTATCTATTCCAAGTTGTCAAAAAGATGTTAGGAGTTTTCTAGGATTTACAGGATATTATCAAAGGTTTATAGAAAACTTCACTAAGATAGCATCTCCACTTTTCAAATTACTTACCAAAGACTATGAATTCAAGTGGAATCCTGATTGCCAGTTAGCCTTTGAGACCCTGAAAACAAAAATCTCTAAAGCACCTATTTTAAGGGGACCTAACTGGAAGTTACCTTTTCATATTTTAACAGATGCCTCGGATACAGCTCTGGGAGCAGTATTGGGACAAAAAGACCTGATTCCTTATGCCATCTACTATACCAGTAAAAATTTGACTCCTTTAGAGTTAAACTATACTGTAACTGAAAAAGAGTTTTTAGTTGTTGTTCATGGCATAAACAAATTCAGACACTATATAACAGGCTATGAAACTTTTGTTCACACAGATCACTCAGCAATTAGATATCTAATGAACAAATCAATTACTAATGGCAGAGTTATAAGATGGTTATTGTTTTTACAAGAATTCAACATTACCATTCTAGATAGGCCTGGAAAAAAAAACACAGTAGCTGATTTAATATCTAGACTCCAAAACATCAAAGATAATACTCCAGTTGAAGATCAATTCCCCGATGAATATATTTTTGCAATTTCTACTCAGACTCCTTGGTTTGCTGACATTGCTAATTATTTAGTTTCAGGGAAATTTCCTTCAATAATGAATGCAAGAAACAAAAGAAAGATCATTTATGACATTGCAAAATATTCATGGGTTGCTAATGAGTTATACAAAACAGGTCCAAATTTTATCATTAGGAGATGTGTTCAGGAAGATGAGATGCCTGAGATCCTCAAGGCATGTCATGATGAACCTTGTGGCAGACACTTTGCTGATAAAAGGACAACTTATAAGGTCCTTCATTTAGGATACTATTGACCATCCCTTTTTAAAGATGCTAAAGAGTATGTCAAAAGGTGTGACAGTTTCCAAAGGGTAGGGAAACCTTCTCCTTCAGGTGAGATGCCATTGCAACCTCAGGTACATATTGAACCTTTTGAAAAATGGGCTTTAGATTTTGTAGGACCTATTAGTCCTCCATCAAGACAAAATAAATATATATTAGTTTGCACTAATTATGTTACCAAATGGGTAGGGGCCAAGCCATTACTTTTTGCTACTGAAGCATCTGTAGTCAATTTTCTTTTTGAGGATATTTTTACTCGTTCTGGTGTCCCAAGGGAAATTGCTACAAATCAAGGAGCTCAATTCACATCAAGGCTAGTGGAACAAATGACGGAGAGGTACAAAATCAGACACAGAAAATCTACTCCCTATCATCCACAAGCAAATGGTCAAGTGGAATCTACTAATAAGGTCATTGAAGGAATCCTAACAAAGACTGCTCATTTACATAGAAGAGATTGGGCAGACAGACTTCCTGAAGCCTTGTGGGCCTATAGAACTACATGGAGAAGCACAACAGGCCATACTCATGAAATTTTTTATGGAAAACAAGTTTTGTTCCCCAGAGAGTTCCAGATTCAAACTTTTAAAATGGCAGTTCAGCTAGGACTTGATCTAACAGAGGCACAAAAGCACAGATTGGAGCAGATTAATGAATTGGAAGAGATCAAACAGGTGCAGTCCAGAAAACAAGTATAGTCCAACAGCAAAGGACTAGATGGCATGATAAGTACATCAAGGAAAAGAAGTTCAAAGAAGGTGACTGGGCTCTCTTGTTTGATTCAAAGTTCAAATATTTTCAAGGTAAATTCCAAACACATTGGCTTGGGCCATATGAAATTATGAGAATTTTTGACAATGGAGCAATAAAAATCAGGACAATAGATGAAGAGAAGGTCACTTTTCTTGTAAATGGTCATAGATTGAAGCTATATCATAAGCCACTTTCAAGAGAAGAATTTGTCAAAAGATTCCAAGAAAATAGTGATGTGAAGTTAAAGAAGAAGAATTTTTCTTCTTCATCAACTTAGTTGAATTTTTCTGAATTCAAATGCATAAAAAAAATAAAAAATAAAAATAAATAAATAAAAATAAAGTATAAACATGAAAACTAATCATTGATTAGCATGTTTATACAGAAAAGATAGAGTGAAAATCAGAATCCTTCTGACACTTTAGCTTTTCCATTTTGTTCTTTTTCTGCAAGCAGCTATTACAAAATCATAAGTGCAGACCCATTTTACATACCATATTCCACTTATGATCCATTTCATTCCATTCATCCATACTCCATTTCACTCCATCCATCCTTACTTCATTCATTTCATTCCATGGTCCACCCCATTTCAGTGATCTTTTTCTACAACTGAATAATACAAATCATAAGTTGCAGACCACTTTTTATATTTCCTTCCACTTTACATTTATGATCCATTACATTTCACTTCACTCATGTTCCATTACACCATATTTCATGATCCATTTTAACTCATTTCACACAACATTCCATTCATGTTTGAAACCATTCCATTTCATGTTTCAAAGTTCCTACAGGTACATTCTGCAGCCAGTCAGACATTCTACAGCCAGTCAAACATTCTGCAGCCAGCCAGACATTCTGCATCCAGATATCCTGAAGGTAACTATCCAGTGATCACCTGATCAACAACAAATTGATTCTACACATCCATGACAACAAGAAAAATAAAAGGGATTATGAAGACTGAAGAATCAATGATTTTCAAAGGAGGAAAAAGCATGTTAAAGCCACAAAATTAAATGAAAGGAAAAGGTAAACTTTATGAAATTATTATAATGACAGATTATGAAATTTTTAGTATAGTTAAGTCATGTATGATTCAAAAAGTTATTTTGGTTAGTCGTGTTGATCATGCCTATTAAACCTATCATAAAACCTTTGGACAAAATCCCTTCCATCTTTCCATATCTAATCATCATTTAAAACTTAAGGGTTAAAGTACTGAAGTGACCTATTCAGTCATGTCACTAGCCAGAAGCATTTAGTAATGATTTTGAATTGCTCACGAAATGTTTCCGCAATCTTTTCTCCCATGATGATTCCCAAACTCATTAATCCGTGTAAATCACCCTCACTACCTTTCACTCATTCTATAATCTCTTCATATCATCCTTCTGCAGCTAATTCCTATTGTATAAACAGAGAAGGCACCTCTGGAGTAAAAACAACTCTTTCACAGCCATTTTCACAGTGATAGAAGAGCAGTAAATTGAAAGTTGAAAAGAGAAGCTATGGGTCTCATAGTGAGGTTCGAACTGGTCGGGACCAAATACTTAGAGGGTTACCCACAGATCAGAGAAATGCTTCAGCGGGCTAGGTGGTTGCAATTTTTGGAAAAATTTAATGGTTTTCATAAATAGGTGACTAAAACATTTGCACGGTCCTTCAATGGAGCAGAGGTCGAAATAGGAGATGTTAAATTCACTATTACAGAAGCTTTCATTGCAGAAGCAACAAAATTACCCAGGCAAGGAGAACGATGGTTCAAAAATAGAGAATTTCATAATGAGGCATGGAGACAAATGCTTAAAACACCAGTAATGGATGTTTCCGTTTTTAAGAAGGGTATTCCTAGCTCAGCACTGAAGAATAAATGGTGGAATATGTTGCTCATTTTCCAAAAATTTATAACTTGTGAGGGAAGGTTTGGTACCCTCTATGTTTATCATATTCGGTTAATGATGCATTTCTTAGATGAAGAAATCAATTTACCATTTTTCCTACTTCATAGTTTGAAGAGAATGGCCTCTAATGTTAAAAAGAGGGTTCAATTCCTAGAAACCACTTTGTACCACCACGGCCTAATTAAAATATTAATTGAACATCATTGGAGAAAAATGGGAGACAATTGGGATGAGTTCCTAGTGAGGAATCACTTTGAAGAACCCAAGGAATCTCCACCTAAAGGTAAACTTACAAAAAGAAGCAAGAGAGAGAGAACTTCCAAATCTGTTGAAACTAAAACTGGTAAATCCATACAAGAGGACAATGAGGAGATGATTTCTGAGAAATTGGATGAAATTAGGAAGCAGCTTAAAAAGGAGAGGATAATAAGAAAGTATGCCAAGGAAAGAGGAGAAGGGCCATCTAAACCAAGAAGGAGCCATAGACTTATAGGTATATTGAAGAAAACAAGGGTTAGACAAACAGGAATTATAAACATTGAGGATGAAGAGACACCTACTGCTAGATCACCTGAGTACAAGTTCGAGGAGGATCTTGATGAAGGAGCTCCAGAGATAGACCCAGCACAACAACAAATTTATGATTATGTTGAGACATTAGAGAAGAGAGCCTCAGAAAGTAGAGACAAAACTCCTAGCCCACCAGAATCTGCAATTGATATGCTAAGAAGAGATAAATATGAGTTAGAAGTACTCAATAGGCATATCAAGAATGAGAATGACATTTTAAGGGAGCAGGTTAAGTTGAAAAGTAATATGAATACAACTCTCTCTCTACAAATGGAGAAATTGTACAAGGCCAGTGACAAATTGAAGAAGAAAAACAAAAATTTGAGCAGGGCACTTACAAATTTGAGATTCAAGTTAGTCATAAGGAAGCCTAGGAGGCCATTGACTATCAGGAAAAGCAGAAGAAGGAGCCCAGATGTTCTAGCAGAAGTCTCAGAGTATATGAGTTGATTGCATGAGGACATGCAAAAACTTTGTAGTGGGGGTATGTTGAGCCCCAAAGATGTCCTTCTCTTTCACCACATTCCACTTCATTTCCTTTTTTACTTATCAATTACAGGCTTAAATGATCAATAGGACTAATTAAAGTTGCTTTAAGAATGTATATAATGACTAACTTACTACACTTTTATGATTCTGGTGTTGTAGTAATTTTTTACTAGACCTAGCTACAGAATGCAGCCATTCTGTAGCTAGTTGCTGATTCCGTAGTTGTCTTCATGTTCACGCAGGTTCCAGGTGTCACCTCAAAGAAAAATGCATATGGGTAAATTCCAGACTTCATCCACATCATTACTTGCTTCCTACGAAGTCTGAACAAAATCCTACAGGTGGTTATGCACGTGGGAAACCAAAACTAAGAGATAGACTTCTAATAGGACAAGGACTGTATAGATGTCCTTAATCACAGTACGAGACTTCCCAGAGTTTTAATTTTATTTTAGTTGGGAAAGACATTTATTCCTATTTTATCTCAAGGGAAGTTATGTAATTTTCTTATAAGAATTTCTCTGGAGACTGAGAAACAGCTAGCTAGATTTTGCTTTGTTGCTAGATCTTAGAAGACCGTAATGCTCTGTTTTTGAAGAATTTCTTCTTTAATGAAAGAAGCATCACTTTATTGCAAGAGCTAAGTCAATCTTGAGTAGATTTGCGTGCTAATCCGGTGGTAGAGGGCCCCTGCTACCCGAAAAGCTTTGTTCATTTGGTTTAGATAAGTAAATTAGCCTTGTTTCATTCCTTGTTTAATCAATTTTCTGAACTTTGTGTTTTTTTTATACTTACTTGCAGTGGATGCCATAGTCAGTCTTATCCTTACAAACTATTCCAAAATACCGCTAACATTGGATGAGATATAACTGTAGTATTTTAGGAGTTAATTGCATTTATTTCCCGAAACTTTATGTTTTATGCTCATTTGCATTGAATGATACAACCAGACTTGTTTTTACAAACTATTCCAAAATATCACTCATATTGAACGAGATAGGGTTGTAGCATTTCATAGAATTAGTTACATTTTAGTTCAGTTGAAATACTTCGGAGGTAGGTAGATGTCACTATAGTTTAATTTTGTCACTATATTTCAAGTTTGATAATGGCACTCTAGTTCAACTCTGTTCACTATATTTCAAGCTAGGTTAGTGGCATTCTAGTTTAGTTGTGGTCATTGTGTTTCAAGTTTGATCAATTGTTCTTTAAGTTGTATTAACTGTCAAAATTAGACTTCACGGCCTTCATTATTTACAAACTACTCTTGTTCTGAATTTCTATTAATGCATCATCATATGGACAGGAATTAGTGATATCATTTTAAGGCCTTGATTGTTCTGCAATCTTTTGCAAATTCACAAATAAGCCTTTTCCCAAAAACTATTCTAGAAAATCTCTAACTTTCGAATGAGGCTTAGTAGTGACAAGTTGAGCTGCAGAATGGATTAATCTTAGCATTAAAAGTTAATTCAGAGTAGAAATCATATTGTGCTACAAATAATCTTTTCCAATTGTGTTCCAATAAAATTCTAGCCATGGATGGGATTCTTTGTAATATTGTAAGATGATTGTTTACTTAGGAGAACCTCATTTTCACTAAACTTGTCCTTTTCTCAAGCTATTCCAACATATTTCTAATGAATGAATTGGATGAGTTCATGTTATGAGTTATTGAGTTCATGTTGTAATTTATTTCCTTGCTACGAGTCATTATCAAGCTTTGCATTTTCTGTTCTTTAGTGCCATACATAGTTTAGAATAGGTTTTGCTCTGTTTTAGTGTAACCATCCACTTCTCTTTACCAACACTTGGTTCTTTTCCTTTTTAACATAAAACCATAAAACCAAAAACATCAGAAAGACACTAAACACAACGTAGTGAGAAGCAGATACCTAGGCACATATAGTGCACCTCACTTCAGCAGTTTACTAGCCCTAGTTGACAATTTATGACATCAATTTAGGAACACTAAGTTGAGCACATAGTGGCTAAGGGTGGTGCCGTCACAGAAGAGAAAGTTATAGCTCATGCCCAATATTTAGACTTGATTTACACTCAATCTAGCATGCTCTATGAAAAAATTCCTAATGCATCGAGATCTAATTTCAATGTTCCTCTTCAATTAAAGGACTCTCATGCCGAAGACGGTTTGATAGGCACTGCAAGCACACACCACACTACTGCATCTGATCCTGATCCTACTTCTGAAATTAATGTCGTGTCATTTGACAAAGGAAATGGTGATAAGTAACTAGGAAGTAAGAAAAAGGGGAAATCAAAGAAAAAGAAAACTTCTAACCCGCAGGAAAGATCATCTGATCAACCATTTGGACCTCGTAAACCTCGTTATCCATGCATAATCTGTAATGAGGAACACTTTTTTAGGGATTGTCCTCGCCACGCTGAAGTCTCAAAAATCAACAAGACTTCCAATGCATCAACTGTGTTGACAGACCCATTTCCAAAACCGGACACAAACATCATTGCTACGGATACAACTCCTAGTTCTGAAGTGTTAATGTTATCTATCAAAAAACATTCAACTGATATTTTGGTGTCAACGCGAAATAAATATTATGGTATTCTAGCCACTGATCAACCTACTACCTCGACAATGAATCCATCTACAGAATCAGTACCACCTACTGTTTTTCCTGAATTGACAATCAAGCCACCAAAGGGAGTAATTCATAAATCGACATATAATCCTCAAGCAAGAGCTGCACAAAATTAGAATATAGTTGAAGATTTAGCTCAATCCCCTTTAGCTATGTCCGCTCTTGAGGTATTACAAAATTTTCCCTCCCAAAAATAGGCTTTATTGTCAGCTATTGGTGGAATTGATCTGACTGATTCTAATCTTGTCGTCTTTAATCATACAAGCTATGTGCCACAACTACCAGCAAAATTGGCATTCTCTATATAAGTAAATGTTCTCAATCACCTTGTTCATCACACTATTATTGATGAGGGAGCATCTACATGCATTATGTCTCTAAACTGTTGGAAGTCACTTGGCTCATCGCGCTTATCACAACCATCAATGACGTTGAAGGCATTCGATGGTCGTACATATAAACCTTGTGGTATTATCAATAACCTGCATGTTGAACTAGGGGGGGAAATAGTAAATATTGATGTTGAGGTTGTTGAAGGACCCCTTAACTATAATACTTTACTTGGAAGGCCATGGGTATATGCGATGACTGTAATTGTTTCTACATACTTTAGAATGATTGCCTTTCCACATAAAGGTACAATCATAGTCATTAATCAACTATTCTTCTTTGCCTCTGCTTCGCAGGTAACTGGAAGCATTTCATTTTTTCACATACCCCAACTATAAATTCAAAACATTGGTGTAGGACTCTTAAAGGCTTCCACTCTCATGGGAACCTTTGCATTACCACCACCCATGAAGTCGGAAAAAATTGCAAGTATAGAGACCTGCTACATGATCTGTTCCACTCTATCTGTCTTAAGGGAGAGTACGGGTGATTTTGATATTTATACGTTAGATGAATTTTTACCACCTAGACCTATTGAGCTGGCATAGCAGTCAATCTATCTGGCTTGGGTGACAAATCCGAAATCAGCGTCGTCGAGTATTTGGGTTGATCATTCCTTAGATTTTGGTACTCCATCTGATCCATTTTCCTCAATGTTCTTGACAGATGAGAATATTTTGGAAGCCATGATGTCAGAAGGAGAACCATGGGAAGATTATCATCATCATTCCCATCTTCTTGATTATGAATAAAATAATCTTAGTGAACTATATCACCCATCCATTTAAAATTTCTTTTCGAATTCTTTTCCCATTTTTGCAATCGATTCTGAGCTAAATCTGTTAAATATTGAAGAAACGATTTCTATCGATATTTCGACCAAACCTGGTGTTAGCACCTGTACTAGACCCCATGCTAAAAAGGGCAACACAGGGTAAAAACTAAACCACACTCAGCCTTGTAGCTAGCCCTACAAGGATAGTAGAGGGCTCTCTCTGTGAATGGATATTCAAAGAAACACAATAATGATCTGATATTAGGCTAGATAAAATGATGGGGATAAAAGTTTTAATAAATGAAATAATTCCAGGGATGTGTGGGATAAAATGGGACAGTTTAAACTGGGAATTAAATCAGGACACGGGATATTTCATGGGGCAATATAGGTAGGAAACTTAGCAATTAAAGTTAAATAAGGATGGGATGGAAAGACTGGTGAGGAGCTGAAAAGGGCACGATAAAATGGATCCTTTTCAAACATAAGAAAAGCACAGAGTATGAATGTTTTCCCAAGGCAGGGCATATAAAATGGATTCTACCTTTCTATCTTGAAAGCATTCAAAAATATTTTTTTATGGATGAGAGGTGAAACATAACAATTTACATATGAAACAAAAGAGAGTGACAAATGCTAAATCTCATACCACATGGATCCCACGAATCAGAGCTGCATCTCTTATTTATCCCTGTCAAATTGTACAATGGAGAGCAGAATGTTCTTCCACACTATTCCCCTACTTCTCAATTACATAATTCAGACTTTCAGACCCTTTACAAATGATTTACAATTACATTAAATACACTGGATTTGTGGGAACATAGATCCACAAAAAAGGGAGATGTTTCAGACAACTCAAGAACTGAAGCATAATCATAGAAAATAAATACAGCAATATGCCCCTAAAAATGAGGGACAACGATACTTTTTTATCTCTTGGAGATTTACTGAAGAAAAAATAGGCAATCTGATTCTATTTCTTTGTTGTTGTAGATACCTCTGTTTTATTCTAAGCTCTTTCGGCCAACTAACTGTCGCTTTGCTTTCCTTTATTTGTTGGGGAAGACTGACTTTTAAATAAAATGTTGTTCAAAATAAAACTGAAATGAAATTATGCCTTTTGTGAAGGGAAACCGATTTGGAATGAGAGAAGGGAAGGGAAAGGAGGAGGGACCCGCATTATAATCGCAATCGGGATGGACGGGGCAGAGGGATACAATATAATAAAACATTTATATAATGGAGCCATCGCAATTGAAATCGGAATTGGGAGTTTTGGAAGCGGAGTATAACATCATACATGTTTCGGACGTGATAGGGTAATAGCCTTTATAAATAACAATTTAAACAAAATTTAGACTTAACAAAGGCCAAAAGCCAATGTATTATGAATAGGCGGAAGTATTATGGTGGGCCCAGAAGTCAATCGGAATCGGGGATTGGAGGAGGGTGGAGAGAAATGTTATATATGGGATCATCGATTGTGATGGCCTGTTAGCTGTGAGCCGTCGGATCGGCAGGGGCAGATCGACGGTTATGGAATGATCGGAGGGGATAAATCGAGGGATACGTATCGGAAGTCGCAATCACATCGGATTTTTCGACGTTGGGTCAATCAGAACGCGCATATCAAATGTTGTGATACGATTGATCGGAGCGATGGGATCGGGGGTGCGATCAACAGGATTTTTAATACAAAGCTTAAACTTTGTTCTCTAGTTTAATATAAAGTCTCCATAGAATGGTGGGGAAATGGTTAGAACGGCGAGGATTTATAATATAAAGAACTTTTTTATAAAGTTCTATGGCATGGAGGGGAAGTGGTTAGAAATAAATCGCATATGTATTAAAATATTTTATAATGCGATTTTGTAAATCGGAAGGAAAAAATGGACTTTATAAAAAGGAAACATTAAACTTTTAAACATAAGGTTTAAGGGAAAAATGGGAAATAGGGATTATTTGAGGACTTATACTTCACTTAGGCATAAACTTCAATCCAGAAGTCAGTTTTAAGAGTGCAGTATACCGTTGGAAAGCTATTTCCGGGTTCTTTCTGATGGATCTACTTGGAAGATGATTTGGTGCTAAACATATTGTGGAAAACTTCTCTGAAGGCAGGGTGATGACTTTGTGGAGATAACAACTTCTGAATTGTGACTTATTACATATAATGACATAAAATTACATGATGAATGATAATAAAGGAAAATTATCATGTTTTCATCTCAAAACATGGTTTTGAGGTGAAAATTACATCAAACTGAATAAATATATCTTTGATCTTCCAGGTGCTGTGATTTTGAGTTTATTTGACTTCCTCATGACCTCGCTGATATTCATTGACATTTGACTCATTAATTTGACAATGGCGAGACCCTAGAAACTAATGAGACCCATCCTATGACCTACTGACATGATTTTGAAAGTGAAAGTGACTCATGATTGAAGACCATAGAGAGGAGAATCAGCAAGTGCCTCATGAGGGAAAACTGATGAACAATTACTACCATCAATGAATCCATGACCTAGCGGAATGGTGAAATTTATTCAGTATGAGACTCCTGATATGCAAATGCAAAAGAGCAATTTTGATCACTGAAAGAAGTATGACTATACTGACACTAACATTGGCTCCAATGGGGATGGTAGCTCCTTGGATGTGCCAAGAACACCATAGACCAAGTAGCCTTATCCATTGGGCATGGAGTCAAAACACTAAAAACTAACACAATGCAAACTGACTCTGACTCAAGACTAAGACTGAAACTGAAATAAAACCAAACCATACAAATATCACCCAAGTTTTATAGCCTTCACCTCGGGCCCCAAACTCGAGTGATCTGTGCATTTTAACTCTGATGATAAAATAAATTGGTATATACAATGGTGATGATATAGATTTCTGATCCATTGTATTCAACAATGGTAGTGCTTCAACAGCCTACCATTTACTGCTCCTCCAAGGCAATCCTGGCCATCCATCTCTGAAAGTAAGAAGGCATTCTGTCCCCTATATGTTGAAACTCTGTATGGCCCTTTCCAAAGGTTGTCAAACTTATTGTGCTTCCCTATATCTTCATTCCTTGCATCCCATTTCAACACTACATCATCCAGCTGAAACTTCTTTGCTTTAGTCTTCCTATCATAGATCTTTTTAATCTTCTCCTGTAATTAAACAATGTTTTTTGACACTTCCTCTCTTGTTTGCTGCAAGTGGATCATCTGATTTATCCTTCGCTGATGGTCATCATCTTCGCTGCCAACTTCTTGCAACAATCTCATAACTGGAATTGTAAGAGAAGTAGGAAAGACAGCATCAGTACCATAAACTAGCTCAAAAGGTGACATACCTATTGATTTTTACCGCTAACTCTGTCTCCCCACAGTGCATTGATGAGTTTTTGGTGCCAATTCCTTTTGTTTTCTTCCAGCATCTTCTTAATTATATTTATCAGTGATTTGTTTGATGACTCTACCAGGCCGTTGCCTTGTGGATAATGTGTTGTTGAATGGCCCAACACGATGTTGTATTTGTCATATAAATCGACCATTTTCTTTGATCTGAATGCGGCTGCATTATCTGTCACAATTTTGTATGGGCAGCCAAAACGAGATAAAATATTTGATTCAAGGAATTGAATGATTACCATGTCAGTTTCTTTCCTGGAAGGGATGGCCTTGATCCATTTCGTGAAGTAATCTGTCCCTGTCAATATCCATCGGTGCTGTGCTAAGGACGCGGGATGCATTTCTCCTATGAAATCAATCCCCCACTGCCGAAAGAGCGCATTTACTGAAACTGGTTTTAAAGGAAGTGGAAGCAATTTCTTCTTCCCCTGGAAAATTTGACATTCATGACAAATCATCACTTTTTTATATAAATCAAAAAATAATGTGGGCTAGTAATACCCTGCTCTCAATACCTTGTTTGCTCTAGTTTTCCAAAACAAGTGACTGCCACAGTCACCTTTATGGAAGTCGTGCATTACCTTCTGAGCTTCTTCCTCAACCAAACAGTTGAGCAGAATGCCTCCTGGATCCTTCCAATACAGAGCATTGTTTAAAATACAATATTTTACAGATTTAAGTTTCAAAGATCTACCTCTACTCTTAGGCATGCCTGAAGGAGGTGACAGATGTTGAAGAACATACACAATATGTGAATACCAAGGGGACTGCAGAAAAATATCTGAAATAGGAACCAGCAAACCTTCATCTTCCTCTTCTGATATTGTTGCAATGAGGTTTATATTTAGTGCACACAGATTTGATTGGGCCATCAATTTCGCCAAGCCTTGGCCTTTAATCAATTTCGTGGGCTTGATCTCCAAGTCATACTCCAACATAGTTGCTATCCATTTACCTCTTCAACCTTCTGGATCAGTTTGCATCAACACCTCCTTCACTGTTGCATTAGGGACATATGCTATAGAATGTGAATGTAGAATATAAACCCTAAAATCTTTCAATGCCTTGATAAGTGCCAAAGCCTATTTTTCAATAATATTATATCTTAAAGCAGCATCTCTAATAGTCCTACTGAAAAAGGCAATTGGCTTTTCTACTTCATCTCTCTTTTTCATTAAAACAGTGGCCATAGTATGTTCAGATGCAAATGAAAAATATGATAAAATATTGAGTATAGTCGGGACTGATCAAAACTGGGGCATTAGACAAAGCAAACTTTACCAAATTGAATGACTTGATAGCTTCTTTACTCCACCTAACAATGCTATCCCTCTTCAACATATTGGTCATTTCTCTTAGGTGTTCAGCCAGATTAGGTATAAATCTGCGCAAAAAATTCATCTTACCATTAAAGGCCTGAATCTCCTTCTTGTTTCGTGAAAGATCTATAAGCTGAATTTCCTCTACTCTAGCTGGATCAATGCGGATACCATCTTTAGAGATGATGTGTCCAAGCAACTTGCCTTCATCCATGGCAAAAGGACTCTTCTTGGGATTGAGAGAAATCCCAAATTTTTTGCAATGCTGAAAGACAACTCTCAAATGGTGCAAATGATCCTCATCTGATCCTGAAAATACTGTCAAATCATCCAAATAAACAACAAGGAAAACATCTTTTTCATTTGCAAAGGCAATGTCCATTGCACGCTGGAAAGTAGCTCCAGCGTTTTTCAATCCGAATGGCATCTTAGGATACTGAAAGGTTCCCCGGGGTGTTGTGAAGGCAGTTTTATCTTGGTCCTTATCATGCACCAAGATTTGGTTGTACCCCGAGTAGCCATCAAGTAGTGACATCCTAGATGCTCCAACTACTCTCTGCAAAATACGGTCCATTTTTGGAAGTGGGTAATTATCCTTTAAGGAAGCTTTATTCAAATTCTGAAAATCTATACACAATCTTATCTCACCTGTCTTCTTACACACTGGGACCAAATTTGAAATCCAGTCAGAAAATCTAATGGGAACTATGATACCTTCTTTGTACAACCTGTTTACCTCTTTTTCAATTGATGGCAGCAGCTTCGGATTGATTCTTCTCAGCTTTTGTCTCAAAGGATTTTGATCCAGTTTGATAGGAATAGTATGCTGGATTATGCTCTTATCATACACTTTCAAATCTGAATAATCCCATGCAAAGACATCAGAAAATTCAGAAATCAACCTAACATACTTCTCCTTTACCTCAGGGGACAATGCCTTTGACAGCTTCACCAACTTGGGCTGGTCAGGTGTTCCAAGATTCACATCTTCAACTCCTTTCTCCGTGGGCACCAAGCTTGGCTTCTTTGCAACATCGTCCTAATCAAACAGCTCCTCTAGTGGTATAAGGCCTATAGGAATTACATTATCCTTTAGCTGCAATATATCCATCTGAATTGCTTCCATCTCCTGATCATCAATCTCATACTCACCTTCTATTGGAGTGTCTTTGAATTTTCCATCACCCTGCAAAAATGCATTAATATCATTATCATCCCAAAATACTTGCCAATACCTTAAATTTTCCGGAACAACAGGCCTATGTTTGACATAGATCTCAAACTTATTTCTGGAGTTCATCAGAATCTTCAAGTTGCTAGCAGTAGTGGCAAGGGAATCAGCAATTATATTCTGCATCCTGGGTACCGCTATCAAAGTATATTATGGAAATGTCTTCAAGATATCCAGGACTGCATTTTTGTATGCCCTCAATCTTGGATGTTTAGCTTGGTACTCTCTTTTCACTTTTTTGATTATTAACTCGGAGTCACCATACACAGAAATCCTTCTTGCATTCAACTTCTTCAAAATTTTGAGACTTGCAATCAAAGCCTCATATTCTGCTTCATTGTTAGAGCAATCAAAGGCTAGCTTATAAGCACAAACTCTAACATTGTTGGGAACCTTCTCAGGCTGGAAAATAGGGCTCCTAATCCATATTCCAATACCAGCTCCATCCTTACCAATAGCTCCATCAAAATCCATACTCCATAGGCCTTCTTCTTCTTCTTGAAGATGCTGAAATTTTGTTTCTTTATCTTCTTTACCTTGGCTCATTTCTGGCTGATCACTGTCCTTTTTCTACTGGCAGGAAGGAGGCTCAGAAGTGTTTGCTACTTTGTCTTTTTCTTGTTTGAGGACTTCTTTGAAATTCTCTGAAATTTCAGGAATTTTATCCACTTGTACCAACTGAACATTCTCATCATTTAAACCATCATCAGAATACAAGACAAAAGACTCTAAATCTGTGTGGACAGCATTAATGTGATGATTTACTGGCTTATCTTTGCTGGTAATCATATATTTCATTTTTTTCTCCCTATATAGTTTTTTCAATTGGCCGAACACGGGAATGGTGGCATAAGAAAATTCAAGCTGCATTGTTCCCTTAAGTTTGGCACCCCAAGATCTAGATAGAAGCATTCCAAACCGTGGTGGGACATCAGCCACAACTACATCCATCAAGACATTCTTTGTTGGAATCTAATCTAAAGACACTACCAAATATTTGATTAGACCAATACAGTGGACCCTACTTGAGTCAAAAGAATACAAATAATGGTATTTACGAGTAATATCAAGGCCTAGCTTTTCCATGACGGCTTTGGGCATAAAATTATGTGAGGCCCCAGAGTCTAACATAGCGTTATGCAAGATGAATTCATGTACTCTAAGACTCAGGTAAAAAGGAGGGACTTCATTTTCTTTAGATTCTTCTATGGCCGGACCAAAAATAAGTTCAGGGTAGTCATATTCTACATTAACCATATCAAAAATAGAGTCTATTTGCAAGAATTTAGACACCTAAGTTTTATATGCAGTGTTCTTTACTAACTCAGTCAAGGGCATAGACACTTTTAGCTTAGAAATTTCATTTTCTAAATTAAAGGAGGGAGCTTTTTCTACCTCTTTTATGGGAGAGTATTTCTTCTCTGTTTGCTCTTTTACTTTGCTCTGCTGATTCTTTTCATTTGCTGTATTAGTAGCTATAGGTGCTTTGCTGGAGGAGGGATCAGCCGTTTCTTTTCCTTTCTTCTGTGCATCGTTCTTCATTTGGAGCTCTTTTCTCTTCTGAATGGGACTGATTGTAATGTCTTTGTTCCTTAGAGAATATTGCCTTTGCTGAGCTGACAGAGCGTTCATATACCCTCTATGGTAGTCATCGAACTCTTCTTCCAACGCTGCATCATTGGCCAAAATGAAATTTTCATCCTTTTGAACATCTGGAGTTGCCACTGTGTATTCTTCATCTTCTGTGAGGAAAATTGGCGCACCATCAGCTGTGAAGAAGTGATTGGCCTCGATCACAGGATCATCATCATCCGAGTCTGTCCCTTGCATGTAATTCTGCTTCAATGGAGTTTTGATCTGCTGCTGTGGTGGCACTGCTTGATCTTGCGTTCTCTGTTCTCTCTGCTTGATTCTGAATTGGGGCTGCTGCCCTCTGAAATTCGGACTTCTTATTTGAGGTTCAGGTCTGTCTGAAATGGTCAATCGATCGACCATCTTCTCCACCGTTCTAATCAGAGTGTCCATTTTGTTGTCTGAAAGAGAGGCCTCCTCTTTTATGGTGACTCTTTTCTCAGCTCTGGTTCGCGCTCTTTTAGCCAGCAGATTAGCTTCAACGCTTACTGCTATCTTCTGCATGTCTTCAAGTGAATACGGGTCTCCTTCGCGTAGCTGATATGCCATGTCGGCATCAAAACCATCTGGAAATTTCAGCAATGATAATCCTACAAGAGGCTTCAAGTTAGCTGGAATAGCATTGTATACAACATTAAATCTTAAACAATAGTCTTGCACAATTTCACCCACATTTCTTTTAATGTTCTCATACTCAGGAAGAATTTGTAGTGGGTTCTGTTTGCGCTCAAATCTTCCTTAGGCTGAGGAAGGAAAAACTCGAGGCAACATCAAACCAAGCTCAGCCTCGTAGCTAGCCCTACGAGGACAGGAGAGGGCTCTCTCCAGTCAATCTTGATAAAATGAGCAATAGGGTGCGAGATGACTTAAAATGGGAACTGATTTTAGGCTAGTAAATTGATATGAAAGGGGTATTCTGATAAATGGTTGGGTTTTCTGGGCAGCATGGGATCATGAAAAGCATGAGCAGAGAGATTAAATCCGAGACACAGATTATCTCAAGAGGCGAGACAGGCAATAAATTTAGCATTCAATTTTGAAATTATATGGAATCAAAAGACAGTTGAGAGGCTGAAAAGGGCATGTGTGATGAATCCTTTTCAGTCAGAGGAAGAAACACAAAACATGAACGCTTCTCCAGGGCAGAGCAGTAAGCTGAATTCTACCCTTCTCACTCAGAAACATTCAAATTGGAAATGATTATGAAATGAAAAGTAAAACATAACAAGCTACATATGAAACAAAAGAAAAGAAAAATGCTAAAATCACACCACAAGAATCTCAGGAGTCAGAGCTGTATCTTTTCATTAAATCCCTATCAAAACTGTACAATGAAGCTCTGTCTTTTTCCTCCACACACCTCTGCCAGAACTCTCCCCTCTTTACAAGTGTTTTTCAATACAATATATATCTCAGAGCTGTGACCACCGATTGATAAAAATAGGGCGCTGTTTTAACATCAATAATAAACAAAAGCAAATAAATCATCTCTTCTGAAGCAGCATTACATTATTCCAACTGAACATTTCTGATGACCAATTAGAATGCGGAAACTGTAATGCAGAGCCTCTAAAATCGTAACTGAAAACCAAAATAGGCAATCGAACCTATCTTTCTGCCACGGTGGATATCCTTTGAATCATATCTGAAGCCAAAATGGGTAATTGAATCCTATTTCTTGAATGCTGCTCTGCACAATCTTACACAATTGCCCTCAACCTTCTGGAGACGCGTTTGCCTCTTTACCGAAATTAGAAAAAGATCTTGATATTTTAACGCTAAAATATGGATCAAATCCACTGCATATATTCTGAAGATGGATCGAATGCCGGAGTATTTGCAATTGACTGCCACATAGGACATTTTTCAAGCCTAGCTGGAGGTCAAACACTTTTTACAGCTTACTTATGCAACGAAATTTTCCAAACAAGGCATTGTTTATGAAATGAAATCGCAAATGGATATCGTTGCTTGTCTTTCAGTTGTTCAACTTAACCACGAACAATATATGACAATTCAAAACATCGGTTTTTGTTATTCCTAAGATCTTCCAGCAAAGTGGAATCATAGCACTCCTCTACATGTCTAAAGGGAGTCAACTGGTACCCTTCCTTTTCAACAGCGGCATATGTGTTACTCAAATATCGAGCAGATTCCTGGTGATCACCCCAAGGAGTTGTAAGTAAGAATTTGACTGGCTTACGAACCCATGCATACATTCGACGCAAGAGGAGAAGAAAACCTCTATCAAACTGGTCAGTTCCACGGGGTGACTCATGCAGTTTGAGCCTAAATGAGACAGCATATGCTATACCAGAAGACAAAATCTTGCAGTCAAATTGACCTTGCACATCAAATTTACATACTTCAAGAAGCTCCGCTATCTCCTTGAAACTGGTGTCATCCTGTCGCCCACTCAATCCAGAACTTCTTAGTTCTATCATCGATCAAATTGGAATGACAGAGAATGAAATACAATTCTCTCTTGGAAGAGAATTGCAGAGGCGAATCTAGCCTTTGTGGAAAGAATGACATATTGAGAAAAAAAAATGTCACAAGCATCAGCATATTGCTTGTTGTGCCACATGTAAGATAGAGGTGTTACACTTGCAGTGAGAGACCCCAGAACATGAACGTTTTCCCAAATGGCTACAAGGCCTTCAACAATCTGACGCAAGTTGGACGCGGTTGTTGGAGTTGAGGTCCCTAGTTGATTAATAAGCTCAATGCGATCCTCAAACACTAGGAGACCAATAAACTGAATCGAATTGAGCGAAGATGAATTTTTGGTTTTGAAGCTCAGTGCGCCACGCACACCCAGTGCGTCGCGCACCTTTCATTTTCATTCACCCGTTTCTGATATAGTTGGCCCATCTGCCAAGGCAAGACTTTCAGAAGAAGATGATTGCAATAACCTCATTTCTTCATCATCACTAACATCTGCGGCCAGCTCATTGCCATGTTGAGAAATACCCACTGATTCCTGTGCATGTATACCCTTTAAGCTAGCTATTGACTGTCTTTCGTTGCTGCCAGTTGATGTTGACCCCTTCTCATCTGGAACAGACTGACATTCCAAAGATGTACCTTTTCGAACATTTGGAGTCGTGCTCTCTGTTAGAATTGAAGAGCTAGTGAGGGACACATTTCTGGAATGAACTTCATTGCTGGTCACACTTTGAGGGATAGTAGCTGACAATCGTGCAAGCTTTGGAACATCACTGCTTGTAGGATTTGGCTTGAAATTTTGCTGGATATATTTCTGTCCTGAGATTATGTTCCATCCCAGATTAGAAATATCCAACTCATATTTAGACAGGAAATCATATAATGGACTCTTTGGGGTACAGTTGAAATCGCCAGCAATCACTACAGGAGCATCATCCCATGCTTTTGAAACAGTATGTGTTTGCTCCAGCAGTACCCTGACCTGTCCATGTTTAGTTTCGCCTTGTTTGGATTAAAAAATACATGAATGTTACAGAATACTACACGATTCACTCCCCCATGTTTTTTCTCACTGTTTCCAGAATCACAGACTCCATCTTATGCGTTGCCTAAGTATTTTGACTCTAGAACACAGATTTGGGCAACATTATCATGGAGACCAAGCTTACTATATTCAATGCCTTCCTCGTGCAGCAATTCAAATCGTGAAGTGCGCCAGAAAATATCACAACCACCTGTGGTTGTCCCAGTGCGTTTCTTACATATTCCACCATAGCCTCTTTGTTTCAATTCCTCTTGTATTTCCTGGAATCTGTCCACCTCCTGTAAGCAAATAATGTCAGGAAACCACAAGCCCAACTCCAGCAGTATCCTTAATGGAGCCCAAGAATTTACTTCTTTATACAACTGAGAATAAAATTATTTTCAATAGTTTTGGGATCTCATGTTAATTGAAATTGCAGATCTTATATTCATCTTACGACCAAGTTATGCTAACTTGATCCTTTCATGTCGAACTGTGATTTTCATTACAATAACCAAAATAGCTATAAGACATCCAAAGTTGCAGAGCCTGTCTTCTGAGAGTAGTACATTTTTCTCCCACATACCACCACCAGGAATTCCACCATCAGTTCAAATTATATAGACTTTGCCATAACACAAAAGTTCTCAAGTTCACTCTTGGTTACAACACTTCAATTTTTTTTTCTGGAGAAAGGCTTAGTTCACACAAGATGGTTATGCATTTTGGCTAGTCAGTCTCACACTTGAAAGTGAAATACTATGCCTTCATTTAGGAGACCTTTGTCCAAAAATTCATGATATTCAAATGAATGATTAACATGATAGGTATTGTGAGAAGACTTTTCACTCCCCTCTTCCCTAGCTGTTTGATTGTATCATCAGTATAAGGTTTCAACCACTCCACAGGTCCAACTCGGCTCTGATAAGTAAGAGTGTGGTCATTATACACACCCCTTATTTTTAACTCTTTCATAATTAGGTCCACACACTCCTCCATCTCTGCTTTTCAAATTTCCTTTTTGATTTTCTGACTTGAATGATGGCTTTTCTTTGTCTGCTTTGCAGGGATATTTAGCATGAAGTTTGGCAAGGTGACATAGAGCCTGCATTTGAAATATTCAAGACGGAAAATTACATGGTTATTACAAACAACTAATTTGCTAATTTCTTCTCCAAAACAGGGTTTTGGAGAAGAATCATCCTTGAGCATTAATGATGATGAAACTCTTGAAATAAGAAACTTATTGAACCTTCCTCTGGCCTGCACATGTTATTGAAGCACTTCTGAAGACAAAACCCTAGACTCAAGAATTAAAATGACTCTTTTTGACCTAAATGGCATTTAATGACTGCAAATGATGAGAAATGACAGAGGACTGACAAGACTGAGTCTAACATTGGCTCCAATGGGGATGGCAGTTTCCGCTTCTTGGAGGTGCCAAGAACTGCAGATATTTGGGAGAGCAGACAGTGCCTCCATCCATTGGGCTATGGAGTCATTATTACAGGGAATCAACACGGTTAATTTATTCACTGGAAACTAACTGAAATGATTGAAAAACTAACTCGGCAAAATTCAAACTAAAACTAAAATAAAACTAGAACAAAATGTTGCCTTGTGGCTGCTTATTTATTTACAAAATTTACCCTACTCTGATGCAAAACCAATAGATTAGGTAATACTGTAATGCCAGATCAACCATTCAAGTAAATCTAAGAAGGATTTTGCTTGAGAGTGCTTCCACCAGGACACAGATGTAATTGCTAGCAGCCATGCATGCATGTAATGATTCTAGTTATGTAAAAGACAATCTGATCTATCTTTCAAAATGAAAAACATTTCCATGTACATTGCAATAGGATCGCAAAAGCCAGACTCCGTTTGCTGCCCCAACTCTCCAATACATACCTCCAGCTGCACACTGTCAATGCAAACATCTGTAGGCAGCTCTATTGTTTCTTGTTTTGAAGGAGGGAGAGTTTCCAAAAACTTTTTGGGATCTCGGAATTCATATGATTGGATTTGATCATTTAAATACTGAATCTCCTTCTCAACTCTTTCAACAACTAACTCGCAGACACCAGTTTTAGCTTCAAGAGGAAACTTCAGAGATTTCAAACATTGAAGCACGACACTGAAAAATCTTTCATCAATTTCAAAATCTGCTAACTGATCTCTAACCTCTTTTACTACTTCACAAAGAGCAGGGATTGCCACATACCCTACCATTGCATGAGTGGATCAGCGAGCACTGTAATCTTTGGATCGAGTTGGAGTCGCCAGGTGAACGTTTCAGCCTTCATATGTGTCTGACCGTTGTCCACCATCAACAATCAGATCTGAAACTTAATACATATACTGGGGCAATTCACAAGTTAAATGCTACGATTACAAGTTAAACCGGAGATCGACGGAAGCAACGTTTATCTACTTCGCTTATGCATAACAAAAGCGTTTTGAAGGCTACCTGGCGTGACTTCAGACTCCGTCTATAACAAGTAAACGTTTTAAGTTTCTCCCCAGTATGGTCGCCACTATGTTAGCGCTCGAATCTGCCTTAGGCTGAGGAAGGAAAAACTCGAGGCAACATCAAACCAAGCTCAGCCTCGTAGCTAGCCCTACGAGGACAGGAGAGGGCTCTCTCCAGCCAATCTCGATAAAATGAGCAATAGGGTGCGAGATGACTTAAAATGGGAACTGATTTTAGGCTAGTAAATTGATAGGAAAGGGGTATTCTGATAAATGGTTGGGTTTTCTGGGCAGCGTGGGATCAAGAAAAGCATGAGCAGAGAGATTAAATCCAAGACACAGATTATCTCAAGAGGCGAGACAGGCAATAAATTTAGCATTCAATTTTGAAATTATATGGAATGAAAAGATAGTTGAGAGGCTGAAAAGGGCATGTGTGATGAATCCTTTTCAGTCAGAGGGAGAAACACAAAACATGAACGCTTCTCCAGGGGCAGAGCAGTAAGCTAAATTCTACCCTTCTCACTCAGAAACATTCAAATTGGAAATCATTATGAAATGAAAAGTAAAACATAACAAGCTACATATGAAACAAAAGAAAAGACAAATGCTAAATTCACACCACAAGAATCTCAGGAGCCAGAGCTGTATCTTTTCATTAAATCCCTGTCAAAACTATACAATGAAGCTCTGTCTTTTTCCTCCACACACCTCTGCCAGAACTCTCCCCTCTTTACAAGTGTTTTTCAATACAATATATATCTCAGAGCTGTGACCGCCGATTGATAAAAATAGGGTGTCGTTTTAACATCAATAATAAACAAAAGCAAAGAAATCATCTCTTCTGAAGCAGCGTTACATTATTCCAACTGATTATTTCTGATGACCAATTAAAATGCGGAAACTGTAATGCAGAGCCTCTGAAATCGTAACTGAAAACCAAAATAGGCAATCGAACCTATCTTTCTGCCACGGTGGATATCCTTTGAATCATATCTGAAGCCAAAATGGGTAATTGAATCCTATTTCTTGAATGCCGCTCTGCACAATCTTACACAACTGCCCTCAACCTTCTGGAGACGTGTTTGCCTCTTTACTGAAATTAGAAAAAGATCTTGATATTTTAACGTTAAAATATGGATCAAATCCACCGCATATATTCTGAAGATGGATCGAATGCCGGAGTATTTGCAATTGACTGCCACATAGGACATTTTTCAAGCCTAGCTGGAGGTCAAACACTTTTTACGAGTTACTTATGCAACGAACTTTTCCAAACAAGGCATTGTTTATGAAATGAAATCGCAAATGGATATCGTTGCTTGTCTTTCAGTTGTTCAACGAAACCACGAACAATATATGACAATTCAAAACATCGGTTTTTGTTATTCTTAAACTCTTCCAACAAAGTGGAACCATAGCGCTCTTCTACATGTCTAAAGGGAGTCAATTGGTACCCTTCCTTTTCAACTGCGGCATCTGTGTTACTCAAATATTGAGCAGATTCCTCGTGATCACCCCAAGGAGTTGTAAGTAAGAATTTGACTGGCTTATGAACCCATGCATACATTCGACGCAAGAAGAGAAGAAAACCTCTATCAAACTGGTCAGTTCCATGGGGTGACTCATGTAGTTTGAGCCTAAATGAGACAGCATATGCTATACCAGAAGACAAAAGCTTGCAATCAAATTGACCTTGCACATCAAGCTTACATACTGCAAGAAGTTCCGCTATCTCCTTGAAACTGGTGTCATCCTGTCGCCCGCTCAATCCAGAACTTCTTAGTTCTATCGTCGATCAAATTGGAATGACAGAGAATGAAATACAATTCTCTCTTGGAAGAGAATTGCAGAGGTGAATCTAGCCTTTGTGGAAAGAATGACATATTGAGAAAAAAAAAAAAAATGTCTAGCATGTTTATGTTACGGTGTTATACACAGTATTTTTATGTAAAAGATAGGCGTTCTGCCTTCTTGGGTGAGAGACCCCAGAACATGAACTTTTTCCCAAATGGCTACAAGGCCTTCAACAATCTGACGCAATTTGGACGCAGTAGTTGGAGTTGAGGTCCCTAGTTGATTAATAAGCTCAATGTGATCCTCAAACACTAGGAGACAAATAAACTGAATCGAATTGAGTGAAGATGAATTTTAGGTTTTGAAGCTCGGTGCGCCGCGCACACACCCAGTGCGCTGTGCACCTTTCATTTTCATTCACCCCAGTTTCTGATATAGTTGGCCCATCTGCCAAGGCAAGACTTTCAGAAGAGGATGATTGCAATAACCTCATTTCTTCATCATCACTAACATCTGCAGCCAGCTCATTGCCATGTTGAGCAATACCCACTGATTCCTATGCATGTATACCCTTTAAGCTAGCTACTGACTATCTTTCGCTGCTGCCAGTTGATGTTGACCCCTTCTCATCTAGAACAGACTGACATTCCAAAGATGTACCTTTTCGAACATTTGGAGTCGTGCTCTCTGTTAGAATTGAAGAGCTAGTGAGGGACACATTTCTGGAATGAACTTCATTGCTGGTCACACTTTGAGGGATAGTAGCTGACAATCGTGCAAGCTCTAGAACATCACTGCTTGTAGGATTTGGCCTGAAATTTGGCTGGTTGTATTTCTGTCCTGAGATTATGTTCCGTCCCAGATTAGAAATATCCAACTCATATTTAGACACGAAATCATATAATGGACTCTTTGGGGTACAGTTGAAATCGCCAGCAATCACTACAGGAGCATCATCCCATGCTTTTGAAACAGTATGTGTTTGCTCCAACAGTACCCTGACCTGTCCAAGTTTAGTTTCACCTCGTTTGGATTAAAAAATACATGAATGTTACAGAATACTACACGATTCACTCCCCCATGTTTTTGCTCACTGTTTCCAGAATCACAGACTCCATCTTGTGCGTTGCCCGAGTATTTTGACTCTAGAACACAGATTTGGGCAACATTATCATGGAGACCAAGCTTACTATATTCAATGCCTTCCTCGTGCAGCAATTCAAATCGTGAAGTGCGCCAGAAAATAGCACAACCATCTGTGGTTGTCCCAGTGCGTTTCTTACATATTCCACCATAGCCTCTTTGTTTCAATTCCTCTTGTATTTCCTGAAATCTGTCCACCTCCTGTAAGCAAATAATGTCAGGAAACCACAAGCCCAACTCCAGCAGTATCCTTAATGGAGCCCAAGAATTTACTTCTTTATACAACTGAGAATAAAATTATTTTCAATAGTTTTGGGATCTGTGTTAATTGAGGTACGGATCTGTATTCATCTTGGACAAGTTGCTTTAACAGTCCTTTCATGTCGAGCACGTTTTCATTACAATAACAAAATGGCTATAAGACATCGGATTGCGAACTTTGTCTTGATGAAGCCAATTTCTCCCACATACCACCACCAGGAATTCCACCATCAGTTCAAATTATATAGACTTTGCCATAACACAAAAGTTCTCAAGTTCACTCTTGGTTACAACACTACAATTTTTTCTGGAGAAAGACTTAGTTCACACAAGATGTTTATGCATTTTGGCTAGTCAGTCTCACAATTGAAAGTGAAATACTATGCCTTCATTTAGGAGACCTTTGTCCAAAAATTCATGATATTCAAATGAATGATTAACCTGATAGGTACTGTGAGAAGACTTTTCACTTTTCTTCCCTAGTTGTTTGATTGTATCATCGGTATAAGGTTTCAACCACTCCACAGGTCCAACTCGGCTCTGATAAGCAAGAGTGTGGTCATTATACACACCACTTATTTTTAACTCTTTCATAATCAGGTCCACACACTCCTCCATCTCTGCTTTTCCAATTTCCTTTTTGATTTTCTGATTTGAATGATGGCTTTTCTTTGTCTTCTTGTAGGGATATTTAGCATGAATTTTGGCAAGGTGACATAGAGCCTGCATTTGAAATCTTCAAGACGAAAAATTACATGGTTATTACAAACAACTAATTTGCCAATTTCTTCTCCAAAACAGGGTTTTGGAGAAGAATCATCCTTTTGATCATTAATGATGATGAAACTCCTGAAATAATAACTTACTGAACCTTCCTCTGGCTTGCACATATTATTGAAGCACTTCTGAAGACAAAACCCTGGACTCAAGAATTAAAATGACTCTTTTTGACCAGAATGACATTTAATGAGAAAAATTTCATAAATGACGAGAAATAATAGGAAGGGGCCAGCAAAATTTGATCTAACGGGTTCTTACACAGTCTAAAAATTGTGTGTGCAACTCCTACAAAGTGCGAATTGAACCTGCTGGTAAGGCTCTAAACCACTTTCTAACTTCACCTCTGGAACTTTGAACAAACAGCATGGTTGTTACATTCTCTGATACTACCTCATGCAAATCAAAAAAGTCATTCATTTTATCAACGTGCTGCTGGGAAGTGATGCTCTGAGTGGCATCAAAAATAGGAATTTTGCTTTGATAGTCAGCAGGCATATCATTGAGGACCTGGGGTAAGACCAGGGGTGCATACCAGGCAGCCATGGCTCTAGGTGGATTTATAACAGAACCTGTAGGATTTAAGGGAGGTGTTGATGGAGGAGATGACAATTGGGAATTGACTGATGGGAATACTGATGATTTGAGAGGAGGAAATGTTGTTCTTGATGATTGTGAAGGTTCAAAAATATTAGTTACAGTGATGGACTGAGGAAAATTCAAAATGTAATTATCAATGGAGGAATTTTATTTTTGGACTTCAATATCTACAAGGAACTCAGGATCTAAAACTGTATCATTAATGTCAGTTTCAGACCTATTTCTAAATAAAGAAAGCTCAAAATTCTCGTCAAAGGAAAGATCTTCTACGAAAAACCACTCACTGGGCCAAGTATAGGACCTGAAGATAGCTTTGGGACTTAATGATCCTTCTTGTCTTCTGACAATTCTTGGGATAAGATTTCGATTTTCAAATACAGGGGGAGGATTAGGATCTGGATTAGCCCTCATGTATCTTCTTGAAGCCAGTGTGGTAAAATTTCTATTTTACAAAATTTTATTTCCAGCCTAGCAAACTCTGAACATCATCATCCAGAGTGCAAGAATTTTACAAGGAAAAATGTTACTGGGGTGATGAATCTTCTATAATAAACAACCTTCCCCAGTATGGTCGCAAGAGATGTTAGCACCTGTACTAGACACCAGGCTGAAAAGGGCAACACAGGGTAACAACTAAACCACGCTCAGCCTTGTAGCTATCCCTACAAGGATAGGAGAGGGCTCTCTCCATGAATGGATATTCAATGAAACACAATAATGATCTGATATTAGGCTAGATAAAATGATGGGGATAAAAGTTTTAATAAATGAAAGAATTCCAGGGATGTGTGGGATAAAATGGGACAGTTTAAACTGGGAATTAAATCAGGACACAGGATATTTCATGGGGCAAGATAGGCAGGAAACTTAGCAATTAAAGTTAAATAAGGATGGGATGGAAAGACTAGTAAGGAGCTGAAAAGAGCACGATGAAATGCATCATTTTCAAATAGAAGAAAAGCACAGAGTATGAATGTTTTCCCAAAACAGGGCATATAAAATGGATTCTACGTTTCTATCTTGAAAGCATTCAAAAAGAAATGTTTACGGATGAGAGGTGAAACATAACAATTTACATATGAAACAAAAGAGAGTGACAAATGCTAAATCTCATACCACATGGATCCCATGAATCAGCGCTGTATCTCTTATTTATCCCTATCAAACTGTACAATGGAGCGTAGAATGTTCTTCCACGCTATTCCCCTACTACTCAATTACAGAATTCAGACTTTCAGACCCTTTACAAATGATTTACAATTACATTAAATACACTGGATTTGTGGGAACATAGATCCACAGAAAAGGGAGTTGTTTCTGACAGCTCAAGAATTGAAGTATAATCATAGAAAATAAATACAACAATCCGCCCCTGAAAATGAGGGATAGCGATACTTTTTGATCTCTTGGAGATTTACTAAAGAAAAAATAGGCAATCTGATTCTATTTCTTTGCTGTTGTAGATATCTCTATTTTAGTCTAAGCTCTTTCGGCCAATTGACTGTCGTTTTTCTTTCCTTTATTTGTTGGGGAAGACTGACTTTTAAATAAAATGTTGTTCAAAATAAAACTGAAATGAAATTATGCCTTTTCTGAAGGGAAATCGATTTGGAATGAGAGAAGGGAAGGGAAAGGAGGAGGGACCCGCATTATAATCGCAATCGGGATGGATGGGGCAGAGGGATACAATATAATAAAACATTTATATAATGGCGCCATCGCAATCAGAATCAGAACCGGGAGTTTTGGAAGTGGAGTATAACATCATACATGTTTCGGATGCGATAGGGTAATAGCCTTTGTAAATAACAATTTAAAATTTAAACTTAACAAAGGCCAAAAGCCAATGTATTATGAATAGGCAGAAGTATTATGGTGGGCCCGGAAGTCAATCGGAATCGGGGATTGGAGGAGGGCAGAGAGAAATGTTATATATGGGATCGTCTATTGCGATGGCCCGATTAGCTGTGAGCTGTCGGATCGGTGGGGGCAGATCGACGGTTATGGAATGATCGGAGGGGATCAATCGAGGGATACGTATCGAAAGTCACAATCGCATCGTAGTTTTGGACGGTGGGTCAATCGGAACGCGCATATCAAATTTTGCGATGTGATTGATCAGAGCGATGGGATCGGGGGTGCGATTGGCGGGATTTTTAATACAAAACTTAAACTTTTTTCTAAAGTTTAATATAAAGTCTCCATAGAATGGTGGGGAAATGGTTAGAATGGCGGGGATTTATAATATAAAGAAATTTTTTATAAGTTTCTATGGCATGGAGGGGAAGTGGTTAGAAATAAATCGCATATGTATTAAAATATTTTATAATGCGATTTTGTATATCGGAAGGGAAAAATGGACTTTATAAAAAGGAAATATTAAACTTTTAAACATAAGGTTTAAGGGAAAAATGAGAAATAGGGATTATTTGAGGACTTATACTTCACTTAGGCATAAAATTCAATCCAGAAGTCAGTTTTAAGAGTGCAGTATACTGTTGGGAAGCTCTTTCCAGGCTCTTTCTGATGGATCTACTTGGAAGATGATTTGGCGCTAAAAATGCTGTGGAAAAATTCTCTGAAGGCAGGGTGATGACTTTGTGGAGATAACAGCTTCTGAATTGTGACTTATTACATATATTGACATTAAATTACATGATGAATGATAATAAAGGCAAATTATCATGTTTTCATCTCAAAACATAGTTTTGAGGTGAAAATTACATCAAACTGAATAAATATATCTTTGATCTTCAAGGTGCTGTAATTTTGAGTTTATTTGACTTCCTCATGACCTCGCTGATATTCATTGACATTTGACTCATTAATTTGACCATGGCGAGACCCTAGAAACTAATGAGACCCATCCTATGACCTATTGACACGATTTTGAAAGTGAAAGTGACTCATGACTGAAGACCATAGAGAGGAGAATCAGCAAGTGCCTCATGAGGGAAACTGATGAAGAATTACTACCATCAATGAATCCATGACCTAGCGGAATGGTGAAATTTATTCGGTATGAGACTCCTGATATGCAAATGCAAAAGAGCAGTTTTGATCACTGAAGGCAGTATGACTAGACTGACACTAACACCTGGCGTTGTAGAGAATATTCATGTCAGTGTATATTCTTCTCCATCAGAACTTGAATCATATCACTCTCACTTTCGTGAATTTCGTGACGTATTTTTTTGGTCTTACGAGGAAATGCTAGGCATAGATACTAGTATAGTTGAACACACTATTAATATGTATCCTGATGTCAAACCAGTGCATCAACGACTCCGTCCTGTTCATCCAAAGAAAGTCGCTGCCATCAAAGTAGAAGTTGAAAAACTTTTGCATGTTGGTTTCATATACCCTATTCCGCTAACTGAGTGGGTTTCCAATATTGTTCCTGTCATGAAAAAGCAAGGAACCATTAGAGTGTGCGTCGATTATCGGGATGTCAATCTTTCTTGTCCAAAAGACAACTATCCTACTCCCTTTATCAACCAGATTATTGACGATTGTACTGGATGTGAAATTTTTTCATTTATGGATGGATTTTCCAGCTACAATCAAATCAATATCCACCTAGATGATCAACATAAAACATCATTCATTTTTCCCTGGAGCACATTCGCATATAGGAAACTTCCATTTGGTTTAAAGAATGCTAGGAAAAATTTTCAGAGAGTAATGAATTATGCTTTCAATGACATCAAGCACATTTTTCAACCGTATCTAGATGATTTACCAGTGCATTCACGAAATCGGGTTGATAACTCGATGCATTTGAGAGCCATTTTCATACGCTGCCGACACTACAAAATATGCCTCAATCCACATAAATGTGTGTTTTGTTTTGGTTTTGGTCGTTTGCATGGATTCATAGTATCTAAAGAAGGAATTCGAATAGACCCATTGAAGGTTCAGGCCATTCTTGATTTGCCTACGCCATCAAACTTACTTTAGATGCAGAAACTTCAAGGAAAGGCTAACTTCCTAAGGAGGTTCATTCCAAATTACGCCGAAATGGCTAAAGGATTTACTCGACTATTGAAAAATGGGATTCCCTTCCATTGGGACCAAGTTGCACAAGCTTATTTTGATGTTGTCAAGGACACTCTTGTCCGAGCATCATTAATGGATCCTCCTAATTAACAAAAAGATTATTTCCTATATACACCACGGTCGAAATGACCATTGCTATGGTATTGGTCCAAGTAGAAGAAGGAATTGAACATCTGATATATTATTTGAGTCATAATCTCAATGATACAGAAGTTAAGTACACATATGTAGAAAAGCTTGCCTTGGAAGCTGTTCAAGCTGTCCAAATATTTTGCCATTATATCCTGCTCTGAAAAACAACAATAGTTTTGGATTACAATCCCATGACTTACATCTTATCACATCAATTGTTGGGGGGGGAATATTCAAAATGAATTGTCATTTTGCAGGAATTTTTTTTGGAATTCATCAAATCCAAATCAAAGAAGTCTTTAGTTTTGGCAGAGCTTCTCTGTGACCTTGCCTCTGATAGTACTAAAACTACGTTGGAACCATCAATTATTGACAAGTCTCTATTTCTGATTGGATCATCTAATCCTTGGTATGGGGATTTCATCATTTATCTCCAAACCCAAACTTTTATACCTAATACCTCTCGCTCTGAACAACGACATATTCGATACCAAGCCAAAGATTATCTAGTCATTGGTGATACACTTTATCGTCGTGGTGTCGATACCATTTTAAGGAGGTGCCTCACTCATGAGGAGACTGAAAAAGTGTTAAATGATTGTCATGTTGGGGCTTGTGGTGGAAATTTATCTGGATATGCTACCGTGTAGAAGATACTCTGCGCCGGTTACTTTTGGCCTACTATTTTTTTAGATTGCATCCTCGCTGTTAGAAGTTGTCATACGTGCTATATTTTTTATCGTAAGATCCACAAACTGCCAGCGCCAATGCATCTTGTTGTCTCTGCTGGACCATTTATGAAATGGGGTATTGACTTCATGACCTGTAACCCTCCTTCATATGGGGGGCATGGTTATATTATTGTCACAGTTGACTATTTTAGCAAATGGGCCAAAGCGATGCCTAAATTCAACAACACAGGACAGACAGCTACATTGTTTTTCTTCAACCATGTTATTGCATGGTTTGGGGTCCCAAAGGATATTGTTACGGATCATGGGAGGCATTTTCGCAACCACATGATGTCTGAATTGACTGCCAAGTTAGGATTGTCACATGATAATTCTACTCCTTATTATCCACAATAAAATGGACAAGTTGAGGCTATTAACAAAATTCTTAAATGAATTCTTCAACGAATGATAGGATTTCGTAAAAGAAACTAGAATTTGATCCTGTACTCCGCCTTGTGGGCGTATCGAACCTCGGTGAGAAACGCAACTAGATTTAATCATTTTCAGTTGGTGTATGGTCTTGAAGCTATCTTACCAATCCAATGCGAAATATCATCGTTAAAACTCGTAATAGACCTGTTACCTGACACCTTAGAAGAAGAAGCACATCTCCTTAACCTCGTCCATCTTGATGAAACGCGTCGTGAAGCTTGATTGGCCAACGAATCACATAAGAGACATATAAAGGCGCAATACGACAAAAATGTCCATCCTTGCATTTTCTCAAAGGGCAACTTGGTCCTTATTTACGATCAAGAAGCTAATGTTATAGGTACAGGAAAATTTGAGCCATTATGGCATGGCCCCTATATTGTCAAAAGAGTTCTTGCTAAGGGTGCCTATGAGTTGGTTGATTGCGATGGAATTCTATTAGTGCAACCTAAAAATGGATTGTATTTGAAACGCTACTATGCTTAATCATGAGCATAGTATTTTTTTGTATTATATTGTATATATGTTGTTGATTTGCATTCACTATCTTAATTTGTTTTTAGAGTTTTCTTGACATTATTAATCTGCCTTAAATTTCATCACAGATGTCTGAATCTTCAGAACCCTTTTTTGGATATATTGATGGTTCTAGTTGTAATACGCAGAATCTATCCTCTGCAGCGTGGGCCATTTTCACTCCGAATGGCAAGTTAGTGACTTTTTGAGGGATTTGTATTGGTAGATCAACAAACAATATCGCTGAGTATAGTGCATTGATCTAAATTCTCTCTGATGCCATTTCATTTGGTATTAACCAGATAATCATAAGGTTAGACTCACAATTTGTGGTATTACAACTTACTAGTGTTTA
Source organism: Pinus albicaulis (assembly GCA_034641835.2). Classification (NCBI taxonomy): domain Eukaryota; kingdom Viridiplantae; phylum Streptophyta; class Pinopsida; order Pinales; family Pinaceae; genus Pinus; species Pinus albicaulis. Next base: position 49,757 of record JAXQQM020070026.1, read on the forward strand.
TATTGTTATAAATCCAACATTGCTTAGATTGTTTCTAACGGTTCAACTTTTGGAAAGACATTTTGATTTTATTCAATATCAACACATTTCCAGAAATTTGAACACATTGACTGATTCATTAGCTAATCAATTTTTAGACAGACATTTGCAACATATGTAAAGAAAACATTCACATCATTGAATAGGATTGCAAAATAAACATAGGAAAACACTGAAATCATATAGATAGATAGTCATAGGTTTTTACAAAATTTCTGCCCAAGACACATTGGTCATCTAACCTCAAAATGTATGCAAAATGTCATAAGTAAACTAGTGGTGCTTGCGATAACATGCTATAGATCTAGCTATCCTACGAAGTAACTGCATCCAACGATTGGGAACCCCAATAGTGTGTCGTTGCAGTCGCATAGGAAGCTCTTCGATCCGGCAATCTGGAATTCCAAAGGCTAAGCCTTCTATGTGCTGCTAAAGCTCAATCAGAGTCTCAACCAGATCAAGATCCTAAAGGACTGCTCTCTCGACAGCCCTCTCTACTGGCACATCTTCTTCGCGCTCCAGTTCCACTACTGGTTGAACGCGACCAACATCTGCATTCCATCAAATGTTTAGTTTAGTCTTGGAAAGAAATCAAAACAAAAAAACATCGCATAGACCTTAGTAAAATAAAAAAAATTGTCAAAACATTCTTACCTATTGCACCCCACTGAGCGCCTTCTGGTATGCTAAATCGATGGCGACAATATGTTGCCAGAACTAGGAAAAGAATGCAGTAGAGAACACAACAGTTGATTGGCCTGCAATGCTGATCCATGAGTTATACCCATCTCTGCATTTGAGGATCTCTAGGACTAGATGTATCCAGTGTCACATGTTGTGGTTGCATCAGTGGAATTCATTCCAAGGCAAAGGATATAAGGATAGAACCATAGTTTAAATTATTCTTTCTTCCTCCCTTTGCTTTAATCAGTTGTTCCTTTATCTGAGATAGAACAGCTTCAGACCAATTGAATATTGTTGGCTCCATACACTCTAGTGCATACTGCATATATGATATGTTCGCTACGTGTAGTGTAACAATGCCAGCAAGTTTAGTGATTCTGAAAAGGATAGTTCGCAAAGGAAAATCTCTGACATCTCGGATGTTTATTTTTCCATATTTGCTAAGTTCTGACCTTGGATAACAATACTTCATAATATAATCCCTCATTGTCTCTCCTCCAACAGTAGACCCTAAGAGTGAAATGGGAAAACCTCTCCTCAACAAACCTATGAGAAAATACAAATCCTCAACTATTATGGGAACCACTTGGCTTTTAATATGAAATGCCTCTATCACCAAATCCCATGCTCGAACTAAGAACTCCAAGAGTTCTGTTTTTTTCCTCATCCTGGACAATTTGAAGTACTTAAGCAGTCCACAATCTCTTAGGGCTCTTACTGTACCCAGATCATTTAAGGTAATCATATCTTGTTCTTCATGTTCTCTTTCCCTCCATGTAATCATCATTATAATCCGATGGAAACCTGAAATACAACCATAAGATCCATTAGATTCCATTCATTGCAAAAAACTAGGAAAATTTTGGGCATAATAAGAAAATCAAAAAATTAAACGGCACCCAACGCACTCCCTAACAAGAGACAGTGTGTTGCACATGCAAGTACACTTCACTGTACCTACTATGCAATGCAGTTGTCGACATTCAGGGGTGTGTTGCCCTCATTTTTGGCAGAATTTACCCTAGGGGCCTTAAAACCCTAAAAATTTGTAGAAATTGGAAATGAAATGAATACTAAAGGAAAGAGGAGGTTCATATCACTAACCTAGATCAAACGGTGATGAAATCCGTCCACATAAACGATCACAATTAGCAGCTAAAGTTCGGGGGAAAAATTAGGTTCAGAGCTCCAAAATGCTAATGGTAACTATGGAATGGTAAAAATGAATAGTGAAACTACTTTTAAATAGTCATTTAATTATTTGCAAGTTAAATTTATTGTTATGACTATATTTTTATTATGTTTTTATCATGAAACAGGTATTTTTAATCCATTTGATGTTGTTTTGAACAGGAAATACAACTGATGAACATATTAGTCGTGCACATTTATTTCAAAGAATGACTTGACCACAAAGCATACTTTTTCTCCTTATTTTTCGAGCTTCGTTAAAAACGAAAAAGGATTTGAAGCGCACTTTTATCTCTTTTTCGAGCTTCGATAATAGCGAAAAAGGAACCCTTGGAGTCTTCTTTCAGCTCTTTTCAAACTCCGATAATGTGAAAATATTTCCGAGCACTTGTCTTTTCGAGCTTGTAAAAGTAAATGAATTGATATCTACTCAGTATAAGTTTAACCCTTTTCCGGACTGAGATAGATTACTTACAAAAAAGGAATACCTTAGTTAAACATGACCAAAGAGGTTCTCTCAGATATTATTTTACACTTTTTCAGATCTCAGTGACAAATTTACGAAAAAGTACTTATGGAGTTTTCTTTCATCCTCTTTTTCAAACTCTCTAAATATGAAAAAGGACCGGGCTATCACTGTCGTTAAGCTCTTTAAAACATAAAATAGCAACGGGCTTGTTGATCATGGCAAGAATCGAGTTTCATTCATCGCTAGACTCGTTAAATTATTAAATAGCAATACTTTATTCGCCCGAAGGGTTGAATTATAGATCAAGCAAATGTTATCCTCCTCAAGCTTGTTAAAAAATAAAGAGGTACTGGTCGACAAATGACCGGGGTAAATTTGGGAAAAGTGAGCAAAATTTCTTTATGGTAGCAAGTTGCTCTTGAACATGACACTTCCTTCACTCCATGTTTGTGACTGTTTGGGTTGGGTAATCATCTTGACGGTTCATTCACACCTACGGTTCATCATACCTTCACTTCGGTTTTGGGTCAATGCTGCCAACTCATCACACTATCTTCGATATGTTCAAGAGAAGTCATCTAGTGAATAAACTCATCCTTCTTCAATACTCGTAAACCTTCATTCTCATGACCGTCATCCCTGAAAATTGCTATATCAAGTCATACCCTTGTCTCTGAAATCAGTAACTACCATTTCGCAATAAGGTGGTTTCCTGTCGAAAACAAATCAATATCCAGGAAGTTCACTTAGAAACATCATATTCCAGTACCATGAGGCTTGTTACAGCATCGAAAAGATCCTCACTTTCGGACCTTTGACCGAAAGATTTTGTTTGGTGTTCTACATCAAATCATCTATTCACGCCTTACGAAATGTACTACAGTACCTTGAGGGCCATTTTCATTCATGGTGGTTCTCTCGTGTTTTTTAACAGCTCACATCATTGGTTGGTAATCAAATGATGTCTTTCCATGTTCAATGAAAAATCATATATTTGCATGGTTAGAATTGTACATGAATGATCGAGTGAACGAGATAAGAAGACCTCGGATCTAGTTTCAACCATCGGGACTGCGATTTGAGTATTTTTGTACACATCATCTGTACGGTGACTTTACATATAGAACGTCATCCAAACATGGGTTATATTTGTAGGCATGTCTGCATTGGGAAACATTCCAATGTCAACGACTTTCTAAACTATGTACATGTTATTAAATTATTTATGTGCTGAACATGGGAATGCCCACCCTCAGCAATTATGATCAAAGAGGATATATCATGATGTAATGTATTGTAAGATTGATGCAGGTGACCACTTTGCTTCATCTCCAGCCCATCATAGTGTAAAGCATCTCAATCAAACGTTCTTGTTATTTGGATCTCATGCTTTAGGGAGCAATTGTTATAGGTCAATTTGGGCATCATTCCCAATGACCTGGTTAACTGGGCATCATCTCCAGGACCAATGACTAAAGGTCTATCATTCCCTATCATTTCAAGTTGCTATATGCCCTAAGGCAACAACAAGACAAATCAAGCATGACTTTCATCAAGCAAATGTTTCCAAGGTTTGAAGTTTATTATATAGAATATGAGAGCTCACCAACGCAGCCTCTAAGGGCACTAAGTGCATTGCATATGTAGGTAGCCCCATGCAAGGCTGCTCTACAAAGCACTTCCCGACATCTAAGGGTGTGTTGGTCACATTGGGAGCGGAATTTTCATTGTTCCGGAATCTCCACTTGGCCAGTGCCTTCTAGAAGAGTTCACATGTGTCAAGCTTTGAATCCAAGTGTCCATTTGACATCTACATGACTGGGAACATGTCTTGCCTACTATTGGAAAATCATTCATTGCAAAACTACCTTCAGTTCATCTATAAATTGAACACTGATCTGAGTGTTTGAGGAGGAAGAATTTGAGAAGAGAAATGCTGGTGGATTTTCAATTGAGAGTTAGATTTGTGTAACAGATGCTGGAGAGATTTATACTGTGATGAGGCTGAGGATCGTTGCTGTAAGGGTCACTTCAAATCATTCATTGGGTTGTAACCTCTCCTTCTATCATCAATAAAGAATATAGCTTACTTTTCCCTATATGCATTTGTATTGGCTTTGATTTTCCATATTGCAAGATCTTAGTTGATGTTTATGGTTTATGCTTTACTGATTTAGCTAACTAACTTGAATATACATCTATATTATTGCTATCTTCTGTTGTTTTAGTGTTCTTTATTGCAGGAAGCATTTTCCTACAAACCTCTTGAATTTGAACTACAACGGAAGCGACAAAAGGAGTGATTTAGAAGCTCTTGGATTACAAGTAAGCCTCTAATCCCTTCTGCGTGTCTACTCTGAGTTAGGAAAGGTATTCGTATAGTCTTTAATCTGTTGTTCTAGGCTGTCATATGTCTGGGGAAGCATGTTTTATCTGTAATTCACAATTTTTTCCAACAGGAGTAAGACCTAATGCCATAGGGGCTAGGGGGTCTAGAGGGAAGGTAACAAGATAAATTGAAAGGGGAACCCCCAATAGTGGCGATAAGGGGATTAGAGCCCCCATAATCACAACCAATAGCCATTAACCCATAACCACTAAATTCCCTATCCTTTAACACCGAAGCCATTATCTCATAACCCCTACACTCATAACTCATAATCCATAAACCCCTTGATGCATTAAACCTTGAGCCATTAACTCCTAACCTAGAATCCACAAACCCCCTAAACACTAACCCCTTATTCTCTTAACTTGTGACCCTTAAACCTTAATCCATAACCCCTAAACATCTTAAAACCTAACTCCTTAACCCCTAACACCTAAATATTAAGCCCTTAACCCCTAAATCCCTTTCCCCCAAGCCCTTGCCCCTTAACTCTTAACTCTTGAAGCCCTTAACCACTTAGTATCCAAGGAAAAAAACAACATATCAAACCAAAAAAATAACCTCTTAGGAGAATCCTTCACCTCTAAGTAAGAATATTGGTACCATTTTATTTTTAGACAACTAGGTATTGGGCTCGAGGGTTTGTGTTTGTGGGTAATTCCCTTATTAACATGTATACCAAATGTAGAACAACTGGAGAATTTGCAAAACCTCAATAAGAATTGCTCACAATATCTACACTTCATGTTGACATGGAGCTTTTAGTGCTCTCCCACATAAGGAGTTAGCCATGAATAGATCACTCATAATAACGCAACCTCTTCAACCCTAATGAACAAGGAGCTAACCCTTGATACAAATATTTTTTTTGCTAAAAAAAGTTAAAACACAATTGTGTCAATGTAGAATACTATAAATAAGAGAAAATAAAATGATATTGTCGACATCAATGCTTGAAATAGCCTCACATTTCCCATGAGTGGTGAGCCAAGGGGTGAATGTAGGGCACTATCAAAGTTCACAAGATTTTTTACCCACAAACACAAACCCTGTTTCGGACATCATGTTTAAATACCTTTTACATCATGAGATTGTTCTCCATTAGGGTTGCTGCATCATCACAAGGGAGCATGACACCTTTTTGTGGGGTAGCTATTAAAGTTGTAACATGATTCAAGTGACATACACCTCCAATGTATATGACATCATTATATGTTTGTGTCAAGTTGTTAAATAGGTTATTTATAAACAATAAATTTAGTACTTGGACTTCATCTTTTCATGGCCTTGACTCTAAGATGGATTTGTACTTGGAAAACTTCATGCAAATAAGAGGAGGCCTTATCTTTTAACCCTCATACACACAAGAGCACTAGATGTTTCCCTTCAGATCCCCCTTGGTGGTTTTAAAGTGGGTTTACATTAGTGTCTAGTTGAAACTAATGACATCACAATATTCCTCTTCTCAATAACATATTCTAGCTTTGCCATATACACAACATTGAGTTAGAGGATCACCTCATCTGTAGATGCTCCATTTATTATGTTATTCAAGGGATGTTCTATTTTCTTTTATCAAGACTTAGATTGTCATTATCTACTTTCTTTCAATACATATCTAACTATTTTTATGAGGGAGGTCCTTGGTTTTAGATCTTTATAAAAGACCTTATTTGGCCTTCCCTTTTTGAAATTTTCCAAGGGAGTCACCTCCTTCCATGTTGCCTTGCCTACTTAGGGTCACAATTGACAAGCCAATATTCAAACTTCTTCAACTATCAAATTGGTGGGGCCCCATACCTCTTATTGAACCCCTTAATGATACATTATTTCTACAAAAACACTGTTGAGGATTTCCCATTGCAAAGCACAGGTTGGATGTCATAGGCCTTGTTACCCCACTTTCTATATGAGTTTTTAGAGGATAATTTTAAATTTTGATTGACATATCAACCCTTGTGATTCTTGTGATATTAATCATTTTCCAACCAAGATATACGAATGTCTGTATAATTTGTTTGATGACACCTTGCCTTGGCCATCTAGGACACTAGGTGTAAGAAGATGTTTATTTAGCGACCACTTTAACTTGATATATATGATCCATGTATATATCTTTAATATGTATTATTTTTATTCTGATCACTTAAATATTATTGTAAACATTAAATGTTCTGGCCATAAATTCTATGTCGAATTGTTCCATAGTGTTTCATAATTTTACTCATAAAAATGTGTCATCTTGATAGTTTATATATAGCTTAAATATAAATGGTGATTTGAATAATTACTACGCATCATATCTTGTTATACCCTTATTTCCCTTGGTCAAATTTTATCCACATAATTTCATAGCATATTCATTCATTTTAATCATGATGTCTCGCCCTATGATTCCCGCCAGTAGGAAATAATTTATTTGATCCATAAAACTAACTATGTAAACCACTCCGTTTTCAATTTTATCACCGTGATTTCATGTTGGGTTTTTTATCTTAATGACATCAGTTGTGCAAGTTCATTGAACGAGCTTCATTATATTAAGCTCTTTTTCTGCACAAGCTTAACCCAACTAGCACAAGCTTAACTCGATCCTGACATCAAATGACAAGAAAAATAAATTACATGTATGCTGAATCACTTGGCAAGCATATTACATGGTCATGATATGGTGGCCCACTGTTGATGACGCTCTCAGAATTACCAATCTGGACGATTGTGTGAAGAGGGCTCGCAATTTCTTCTATGCGGGATTTTTGTATCGGTATACCAATTAGTTAAAAGTTCCTGTAATCGTATGGAAATTGTTTTCTGTAACTGTTTAATTCTTATCAGTTTCCATTCTGATTGAACCTCAGAATTTTTGTGCTGGTAGTGTATTGTGGCAGAGGAGATAAGAGGACTACAAAGGGCAAAATATTCAAGGATTCATTTGGAAATGTGAGTGCCCATTTCCCCACTAGTTTTAGTTGAAGTTGGTATGCTATAAAATGATATATGTCCACTAAAACCCTTAGTTGAAGTATCAGCTAGTTGGGTCAATATTTCAATTCAGAATGTGTTAATGCACAAGTATTCGATAATTGCTGAAATTTTTAATCCAGGATGTCTAATCTCAAATTCTATGTCAAAATTGATTTAGTCTCAGTGTGGATGTGAGAAATTTTGATAATCACGTAAAATAACCTGTTACAGTGGTTAGATTTGACTTAAAATATGTTTCAGAGGTTGTCAATTAGGGTAAATATTTCATAAGATGTTGTGTGTTTGATGATGGCCAGGCAAGGCCGAGGAGCAACAAGAAGGGTAGGGGCCTCCCTTTAACTCCTCTGCCACCGAGGGAGTCGAAGAAAGATAATTTTGATGACGGAGAGAAAATTGAGATAGAGATTGATAAATCTATTTTTGGCTGAAAAGATGGAAATTATATCATTGTTATTGGATACTGTTATTTCAGCTTCTAACTATGTTCTAAATTGTTGTTTTGTGAGTTTAATCAATGTCAAGGGTAGTCGAGGGAAAGTCCAGAAAGGTCTTTCCTGAGCATAGCTCAAGGTCCTAAATGCTAACTTACTGAGCTATGCCAATGTGTATGAAAACATTTTTTAAATGTGTATCCTTTCCGTTTTATGGAGGTGGTTTGATATTGTTGACAGTTGCAAGCTTTCATACCTTGTTTTATGGTTGTCTCCAAAACAATTAAAGATTTGGAATGTGTGTTCATGTATGTGCAATTTGATGGCATTATTCTTTCCATTTTTGCGAGAGAAACACCATTTGTTCTAATGAAGGGACCATGGATATCTGTATCATATATAACTGGCACAAAAAGCAAACAAATGTGGTCCCTTTTCTGTTTAACAGAGTCCTTTATTGGTTGGGACACACCTGTCAGGTCTCAAACTGCATTATTGATGTAACAAGCTCCCTACTTACCACTAGGCTACCAGAAGGACTTGATGGCTTTTTTCCTTAATCTGAATACATCTTTTGATATATTCATGAAGTACCTGCAAAATTTATTATGTTCCCAAAATAAAATACTAGTGTCAGTTATTTCCCATACTGGATATGATGTGGAGATAGTCTGAGCTATTGTTCTGTACAACATCAACCATTTTCCATTGTAATAAAGTAAACAGGACTGGTAGCACAATTGGTGTCTTTGTATGAAGCCCTTCTGTAAGAGTAGCCTTTTCTTGGAAGACTTGTTTGATATGTGAGTGGTGTTACTGTATAGTTTTGATTGTTTACTCTTGTGTAATCTGAAATACTTATATCTAGTTTTTTGGGCCTTCATTTTTTTTGTAAGTTGGTAAGTAACGAGTGCTTGCGTTGATAGAGAGATTGGTGTAGATCTCTTAGGTGGAATTTATAATGCATTAAACACTTTTATGAATTTTTTTTTGGTGCAGATCTTCTTTTATAGCTTATGCTCTAAAAATCTTGAATACTACAAAGATACATATTCTCCCAAAAGCTTGACACAAATTAAAAGCCCATAAAACCATGGATTCTCAGTTAACTGGAAAAGCTGGTGAGGAATTTGGTTCTATCCAGCCAAGAAGCACTTTATTTGGATTATAACCCACAAATTCATCTGAATGGTACCATCATCTGAACTGGTTAACTCATAGTACATGTCAACAATGTAGTAGGCCTTGGCAGTTGCAGCCTGTCCTAATGAAACAGGATGCATACATTTTTCCTATGTTTCTGTATAATTTCAAAATGTTTCCCTTACTACCAAAATTCTTGGGAGACCATAAAGGTGCCAAGGCATAGGAATATTTTTCGAGGAACCTTGCATAGCATTACCACCAATAATTACCTCTTCTAGAAGGCAAAGCTCATATATACAATTGATAAGTTTTCAGTGCAGTATCCAATCTATATTCTAAACTAAGGGAAATAAATTTATGTGACAAGTGTGCTTCCGTTCTCTCAGACTATCTATTTTTTCCTTCATTACAGTTCCTTGAAGAAGATTTCTGAGATATAGATGGAAATCGTCTCAACCCATCAAGATTTCATGTTCGAAATGCTCCAATTGCTGGTAATTTTTCTGCCTACTAACTTCTTTGGCTAGATAATTAATAGAGCACTGAATGTCAACACCACTAAAATAATGCATTTTCATTACCCTTTGGTTTGGTGCTCTATTTCTATTAATTGGCCTAACAGGAGGGGTAGGAGAAGAATGCATTGCAAGTTTACTTGGACCTAGAAAATCAGAACTGACTGTTGGTTCCTTCAGTGATAATCTTTGACTGGAACTGCTGGAAAGCCTTATTCCCTGAATGTCGGATCCAATTTGTTTCATGGCTACAAACTCCTTATCTCTACCAGTTGTGCCATGTTTGCCTGAGTCATCTTCCCGGTTCTCTTGCTGCCCATTCACATTCAATTTTTGATCCTGAAAATTTATTCCAAGACTAGATTTCTTCTTATCTAAATATGTTCCAAAAGGTGTTCTATTTTTCAATTCATTTTCAATTTCTAAGAGGGAATGCTCATGTTTTCTTTGAAGTTCCATTAATTCCTTCTGATGTTTGACTGCTAACAACCACAACCCTCTGCTAGTGGAATCTTCATCTTCATCAGATAAAATATTTACTGATGATGGTGATTGAGGATGGAGCATAGGTTTGTGGACTGAGCTAAGAAAATCAGAATCGGTAACAAGACTGAACCCTTCAGACAATCCATGGCTACAACTTTCTTCAAAGTTACCTACATTTCCTGTATTTTCTGAAGGTTTTGCAAATTTGCTTGGAACTGCATCCTCTTTGTTATCAGTACCTGAGGATATTAGACAAGATTGGGGATATTCAAAATTTCTAATCCCTGAACCATGTGATATTAAAGATATAGGTGAAACTGGATCCTCTCCATTCACCCAATCGTTATGAATAACATCTGATGATCTGCTTGAAATTTTAGGAGCCTCCTCTTTTACATATGAATAAAAATATGTTGCATTAACCTGGAATGTGACTTCTTCAAAGCGGCCATGCATGGCTGCATATTAAACTCGAGTAGATCCCTCTTTTGTTCTTCTTCTTCTTCCTCCTCATCATCGGAGAAGACCTCTTTGTAATGTGCTTTTCTAGCAGCACAACTATGTCCAGGTGCCCATGATTCTTGGCAAGTGAAACAAAGCTTCTTCCTCCTCAATTCTTTCAGGGCATCATCATCAAGAGGCTTCTTGTATGAGCTCTCATTTGAAGGATTAGCTTTTTCTTCCTTTCCCTAAGAAGGAAAAGAGGGCTTATGCTGAAATTTTGCCTTTGCTTTTGGCAAGGCATCTTGAAGGTCTCTAGCCCTTTCAATAGCATCATGCAAGGTAGTGAGCTTGGTATATTTCACCAACCCATGAAGAGGTTCATCTAGACCATCGATGAACATGTACACCATTCTTGATGCAGACAAATCAGGAACCATAACAGAAAGTCTTAAAAATTCAGAGATGTAAGTCTTTGTATACCTGATTGTTTCAACTTTGTAAGGCTCATGAATGGTGCCTCTGGATCTCTTCTGTCAAACCTTTCCACCAGCCTTCTAGTGAAATCTAAATAAGCATTTAGACTGGCATGACCCAACGTAGACAAGCCATGGAACCACCAGTCATGTGCTTCACCTTCAAGTGTTGAAAATGCAGCAAGATGATGGAGCTTAGTGAAATGAAGTCACCTTCACTAAGTGGGCCCGCAGGCAAATTCTGGCGCAAAGTCTATTTTTAGACTATGTCTATTTTTAGACATATGGAGCATGGTTCGGGGATTGCAGTATGTTATTCTTGGAGTATTGGTCATGTTGGTAAAAATATATGGACCTCTATTTTTTGGACCTATAGGTCGAAGTCTATTTTTAGACTGCCTCTCCTTAAAATAGGGAAGTCAAATATTATTTACCCTTAATAATATTTGGACTATAAACTTCAGTTTACTCTCTTGGAGCACTTCAGTTCGAGCCTTGGAAGTGGCTCATGCATCTGACAGAGTAATTACGCTATTCCTAAGGGTTTGGTGAGCACATGCATGGTTGACTTCAGTTAGGACTTCAGTGGCGGAAGTTTGGTGGAGTTAATGAGACAGATAGTGGAGTTGTGTTCGGTTTAACTTAGTTGAACTAGTTGAGATTAGTTTAACTAGCTAATCAACTAGTAATGAGTGGAGTGAATTAAATTTTATTTAATTCATTAATTAGTAACTCATTATTCAACTCAAGAACACATCAGTTCACTACAGTGCATGGACAGTTCAGTGGAGACCAGTGAAAGAGGTAGATGAAAGGGTGGAGTTAGCTATCAATGGCGACATCAGTTGTGCATGAGATTTGCACCACACTTGGAGGAATTGCCCATGATGATTGTGCTGTCAAGCCAAGGAGATTCGAACCTTGGATCTCTATTTAGAAAGGCCATGATTGCAATAGAGGCAAGGCAATTAGTGGTGAGTTTTGAACCAGTAACCTGTTCAAAACCAAGCTAGTTTGTGTGTAACTTTATGAGAAAGTACTGAGTACTTGTGAGGAGTATTGTACTGAGTTTGTTACATGATTTTTCTATTATAATATACACAATAGCTGTAGGGTTTTCAGCTATAAGATTTCCCCATACATACTGTGTTAATGTGTATGATGAATTGATGTGCTATCGCTTGTTTTATTTCCGCATGTGTGATGATCTGAGTGGAAGAGATTATGTGTTGCATATGAATTCGAATTAATATGTGATCAGGATAGTATCGGTGGATAATTAATCATTATTCAGCAAATTTCTACATGGTATCAGAGCTATTGAAGCAGAGATTGATCATCACAGTGATTACAAACTTATTTCGGTAGACAGAGTCTGCATGCGGGCCAGGTAGCCTCTGGATCCATCCTTTCTTTTGAAAGGTGATATATCCAGTAAATGCCCCTTGCAGTCAATCTCTGTGCTAGAAATAATTTGTTCTCACAGATCTAGAGAGGTTGATCTTTGAAGTGGAATTCGAATTTTGTAGCAGTTTTGTTTTCTTGGTGCCGGTGTTGAAAATGTCTTTCAACGGTTTGCGACTCGAATATGCTCTTGAAGGCAGTTCGAATTATGTTGCATGGAAGGATCGCATGGAGGCAGTATTAGAAGATAATGGTCTGAAGGATTTCGTAGATACGGATGTCCAAAAGCCCACTGATCCTGCTGAAGTCGATGCATGGCAAAAGAAGATGGCGAAATGTCGAAGGATCCTGTTGGAGGGCGTCAAGGATCATATTGTATCCAGCCTGCATGGAAAGGATTCTCCATATTTAATGTGGAAAGCTTTGACGGATCTATTCCAGAGTAAAAGCGACCAAAGGAAGCTGGCACTCAAAGATAAGCTCAGGAACATCAAGATGGAGAAAGACGACAATATCGCCAAATACCTCACGAAGTTCACTCAATGCAGAGATGAGCTGGGAAGTGTGGGGGTGACTGTCGAAGATGAGGACATGGTCGACCTGGCTCTCCTTGGTCTTCCGAAGGCTTGGCACTCATATCAAGATAGTGTCAATGGTCGGGAGAAGCTGCCGGGATGGGAGTGCCTTTGGGTGGATCTCATGCAGGAAGAGATAAGGAGGACTACTCGGGATGGATCTTCATCAAAGGGAGCTGATGAAGAAAATTGCACTTTGGTTGCCAAAGCAAAGAAAGGGAAGGGTAAGAAAAATTCTCATTCCGGTGCAAAGGGCAAGAAGCAAGATATTGCAAAAGTGAAATTTTTTCACTGCCATGATCATGGACATTATGCTACAAATTGTCCAAAGAAGAAGAAAAACAAGCAAGCGGGAAGATCTGCAGATGGAGAAGCTTTGGCTTCACAATTCGAGCTTGACTTTTCACTGATCGCATGCTTGGTTTCAAGTGTGATGGGATCGGTGTGGTTCTTGGACAGTGGTGCATCATTTCATATGATGGGAGATCGGGATTTGTTCTCAGATCTGGAGGACAAAGATCTGGGTGTGCACATCGAGATGGGTGATGATGGTAGATATAGTGCGACTGGTATCGGTACCATATCCTTTCAGAGGGAGTCTGGTAAACCCTTTGTATTGAAGGATGTCATGCATGTACCTGGATTGAAGAAGAACTTGATCTCTGTAGCGATGTTGGAAGATAAGGGGTATGATGTGGTCTTCAGCGAAGGAAAAGCCTTCCTGCGCAGTAAGACTACTGGAGAGACCCGGAAGATAGGGGTTCGAACCAAGAACCTTTATCAGCTGCAGGTAGATGGCTGCGCAACAATGGCATGCAAGGTGGGAGAAGTGGCGAGCCGGGATGATGAGGGCGAACTGTGGCACAGGATATTGGGCCACCTTCACCATGGAGCTTTGAAGATCCTGCAGCAGATTTCTACTGGGCTTCCTAAGGGCACTCTTGCGCAGTCAGATCAGTGCAAGGGGTGTACTTTAGGGAAGCATGTGAAAGCCACCTTTCACGAGAAGGATAGTCGTGCCACGACGATCCTTGAGAGAGTTCACACAGACGTGTGTGGTCCTTTCTCAGTTGCTTCGACAGCAAAGCACAAGTATTATGTGATCTTTGTTGATGATTTCTCTCGAAAGTGCTAGATCTTCTTCATGCAGAATAAGAGCGATACATTCGCGAAGTTCTGTGAGTTTAAAGCACTGGTCGAGAAGGAGTCGGGGAAGAAGGTGATTGCTCTAAGGAGTGATAACGGTGGTGAATTCATCTCGGCTGAATTCAAGGAGTTCTGCAGCGCAGAAGGGATTCGGAGGGAGCTCATCGCACCCCATAACCCACAGCAGAACGGGGTGGCTGAGCGGAAGAACAGAACGATCGTGGGTGCTGCACGGGCGATGTTGCATGATCAGGGCCTACCCCTTCACTTGTGGTCTGAGGCATGCAATACAGCAGTGTATGTGCAGAACCGTTGTCCTCACAAGGTTCTTGGCATGAGTACACCAGAGGAGGCTTATTCTGGCAAGAGGCCTGATATTTCCCATTTGCGGATTTTTGGTTCTCCTGTCTACATGCATGTGACGAAGGATGTGAGAAGGAAGCTGGATCCAACTGCTGAGGTTGGAATATTTGTGGGGTACACTGATACACCTCACAACTATCGGGTGTATTTGTCAAACAATCGAAAGATTGTTGTGCGACGGGATATAAAATTTCAGGAGGAGAAAGCCATGCAGTGTTCGCTTGAGAGGGAGCTACACTTGCATGCAGATGAGGAGCTGTTAGTTCCTAAGGAGGAGCTTCCGGATGTGGATCAGCCACAAGAGGAGGTTCAAGAGGTGGAAGAAACCACCCATGCAGCGCCAACCATCAGAGGGCGCATGCGCACTACAGAAGCTGAGCGACTGGCTCGAGATGCAGAGAAGGTTGTAGGACCACCTACAGCACAGCGCAGACAGAGGCAGTCACCGGATCGGTACATTGGATACATGGCTCTTGTGAGTCAATGTGTTGTGACGGAGCCATCCTCTTTTGAGGAAGCTGTGGAGGAACCCGCATGGGTTGATGCCATGATCGAAGAATATGATTCGATTGTCAGGAACAGTGCATGGGAGATTGTCCCAAGACCGGTTGGGAAATCAGTGGTGGGTTCGCGATGGATCTACAAGGTGAAGCAGGCGGCTGACGGGAGTGTGGAGAAGTACAAGGCGAGATTTGTCGCCCGTGGCTTCTCACAGATCGAGGGGATTGACTATGAGGAGACTTTTGCACCTGTCGCAAGGTACTCTTCCATACAAACGATCCTTGCTCTCTCAGCGCAGATGGGGTGGCACATTCATCAGATGGATGTGAAGACTGCGTTCCTCAATGGAGTTATTGAGGAAGAGGTGTACATAGAGCAGCCTGAAGGTTTTGAGATCTTCAGCAGTGAGTCGCATGTGTGCCGACTCAAGAGAGCACTGTATGGGCTGAAGCAAGCACCTCGTGCTTGGTACACTCGGATAGACAGCTACTTCACCAGGCTTGGATTCTCCAAGAGTGAGGCGGATCCAAACCTGTACCAGATTGTGGTGGAGGGGAAGCTGTTGATCATCGTACTGTATGTAGATGATCTGATTTTGACTGGCGACGAGCAGTTGATACTTTCATGCGAGGAGGATCTTGCACGAGAGTTTGAGATGAAGGACCTGGGCATCCTTCATTATTTCCTGGGATTGGAGATTTGGCAGCGCAGTGGAGGACTGTTTGTTTCTCAGGGCAAGTATGCTCGGGAGATTTTGGAGAGGTTCAACATGCAAGGCTGCAAGCCTGTTGACACTCCTCTTCCTGGTGGTTGGAGGAAGGAGGATGCTACTTCAGCGGAGGTAGTGGATGCCACTGTCTATCGACGGTTGGTGGGGTCGCTTATGTATCTGGTCAATACACGACCCGATATATGCTATGCAGTTAACCAGCTTTCGCAAGCTATGGTTAAGCCTACCAAGCTCTTTTGGAAGGCAGGCAAGCATGTATTGCGCTATATTAGAGGCACATTGGGATATGGTCTATGGTACAGACAGGAGGATGGAGCGAAGCTTTCTGGCTTCACTGATGCAGATTGGGCAGGGAGTCCAACAGACCGGAAGAGCACTTCTGGAGGAGTTTTCAACATTGGGTCGACAGCAGTTTCCTGGTACAGCAGGAAGCAGAGATCCGTGGCACTCAGTTCAGCAGAGGCCGAGTACATGGCAGCAAGTTTGGTTGCATGCGAGGCTATTTGGATGAGGAAGATCCTCGCAGGTTTGTTCAGGTTGCATTTGGAGCCTACAGTGATCTACTGTGATAACCAGAGTTGCATTAAACTCTCGGCTAATCCAGTATTTCATGATAGGTCCAAACACATCGACATCAGGTACCATCATATCGGAGATTGTGTTCAGCGGAGAATCATGATGCTTTCATATGTTCCCACGGAGGATCAGGATGCCGACATCCTGACGAAGGCGCTCACCAGGAGCAAGTTTGAATTCCACAGAGGCAGGATAGGGGTTGCGGATAATCCATATCTTGCTGAGAGGGAGTGTTGAAAATGCAGCAAGATGATGGAGCTTAGTGAAATGAAGTCGCCTTCACTAAGTGGGCCCGCAGGCAAATTCTGGCGCAAAGTCTATTTTTAGACGATGTCTATTTTTAGACATATGGAGCATGGTCCAGGGGTTGCAGTATGTTATTCTTGGAGTATTGGTCATGTTGGTAAAAATAGATGGACCTCTATTTTTTGGCCTATAGGTCGAAGTCTATTTTTAGACTGCCTATCCTAAAAATAGGGAAGTCAAATATTATTTACCCTTAATAATATTTGGACTCTAAACTTCAATTTACTCTCTTGGAGCACTTCAGTTCGAGCCTTGGAAGTGGCTCATGCATCTGACAGAGGAATTACGCTATTCCCAAGGGTTTGATGGCATCATGCATGGTTGACTTCAGTTAGGACTTCAGTGGCAGAAGTTTGGTGGAGTTAATGAGACGGCTAGTGGAGTTGTGTTCTGTTTATTTTAGTTGAACTAGTTGAGATTAGTTTAACTAGCTAATCAATTAGTTATGAGTGGAGTGAATTAAATATTATTTAATTCATTAATTAGTAACTCATTATTCAACTCAAGAACACATCAGTTCACTACGGTGCATGATCAGTTCAGTGGAGACCAGTGAAAGAGGTAGATGAAAGGGTGGAGTTAGCTATCAGTGGCGACATCAGTTGTGCATGAGATTTGCACCACACTTGGAGGAATTGCCCATGATGATTGCGCTGTCAAGCAAAGGAGATTCGAACCTTGGATCTCTATTTAGATAGGCCATGATTGCGCAATATAAGCAAGGCAATTAGTGGTGAGTTTTGAACCAGTAACCTGTTCAAAACCAAGCTAGTTTGTGTGTAACTTTATGAGAAAGTAATGAGTACTTGTGAGGAGTATTGTACCAAGTTTGTTACATGATTTCTCCATTATAATATACACAATAGCTGCGGGGTTTTCAGCTATAATCTTTCCCCATACATACTGTGTTAATGTGTATGATGAATTGATGTGATATCGCTTGTTTTATCTCCGCATGTGTGATGATCTGAGTGGAAGAGATTATGTGTTGCATATGAATTCAAATTAATATGTGATCAGGATAGTCTCGGTGGATAATTAATCATTATTCAGCAAATTTCTACATCAAGGTGCAGCGCTACAATCTCGATAGCCTCCATCTCTGGGACCTTTTTCAACTGAAACTAGATGTCAATTTTTTGTACCGAAGATTTGGCAGAACACTTGGATGACCCATCAAAGTTGGGTAAAAATAATCTACCCATAGTGTGGTGTCGATCATGATTCTGAATGAATCCACCACCTCTATGATGATGCCCTGGTCTCCTTTTTTCCTTCATGTGAAAAAACTCCTGAAAACTCAGATTATCTTTGAATCTATGATTTTGAGACTCATATTCTTCAAAGTAGTCTTCAAGGGATTCATGCTTTTGAAACCCTTCATTTCCCACAACCAAAAATGTAGGCATGATAGAGTGTTGTGAAACTAGTGGCTGATGCACTGGTTGATCATTCCAGTGGTGAGACATGCTAGAGCCTTCTCTAAGATGAAATCTCTTAGGGGACTCTTTGATTCTATTCAATATCATCTCTCTGATATCTCTAGCAAGATATTGCATGGCTCTGAAAAGGATCTTAGGAAAATCCTTTCCTTCTTCTTCACTTCCAGATACAGGGGCTTTACCCTTGTCTTCATTGTCATTTGTGTAATAAAATTTCTTTTGTCTTCTCTTTAGATACCTCTTCTCTCCGTCAGTAAGAGGTTCTTCCTTTGAAGACATATTGGCTTCTTTGAAATCACAAGCTGTGCCAATATGATGCTATGATACCACTGTAATATTCCAAAATAGGGAATGCAACAATAGGAAGCAGATTTGCAGAAAAATAGCGCAGTTCATCTAAGATACAGCAGGAGGCCAATAAGGAGACCTTTTAAATGTATTTACAACAGAAAAATAGATGTAAAATGAGTCCCATAAGATACATAACTAGAAATACAAGTCACCAATAGAATAAAATCATCAAAAAGAGGTGTTGCAACCATATGTATAGACTGGAAATTGCCTTACATCGTTATTTTATCAGGCTGCAAAAAAATGTTGATTACACTTTAGATCTAGAGCATATAAGCACATGAATAGTCAGATATATAACATATCCATACACTATATAGGCTCCTATTTCAATCCCCCTTGGGGTTTTGAGAAAAACACCATGTACCAGCAGTAGATATGAGATCTAAGTTTGTAGATCTGCATAAATATTTAGGTATTCAGAAGTATTCAGAAATATGCAGATTAGATCTGAAATGAACAATGAATAGATCTCCTCCAATGGATCTCCAAAGTGAAGGGCAGATCCCCAACACTTGAAAACCAGCTCTCCAAATAGTGTGCCAAAACACCCTACAACAACACCTACAGGAATAACGTAGATCTGGAAGAAAAAATACGTTGTAGGGTTTAGAACATGGTTGGCCACATGCCAAGATCAGAAAATGATGCCCAAGCACTCCAATACACTCCTCCCAATGGAGTAGATGTATCCTCCACTGAAAAGGGCACTGAAATGATCTAGATCTGAGTAGATCTAGCCTCCACTTACTGCATCTTTCAAAGACAACCAAACCCTCAACAGGATCTGCGTTGTAGTTGGAAGAATAAGCTTGGCTTTTAGTCAGATAGTGGACTATGCAATACAAGACTCTTCCAAGATGCCTCTCAAGGAAGGAGGTGGGATTCTCGATCAAGAACACCCAATGATAAATAGAATTTTCAATCTAGTCTAAACAGCTAAAGAAAGCTATATGTCTAAACAAACAATATATCAAAATACAATATCATTCAACAACCTTTTCATGCTGCCATCCTCTTCCTTATATAAGTTAAGAGCTTGTAAACCCTAAACCACCTTCAATGAAATCACTCCTTTCACACAAGCCATCTCCATCTAAAACTGTGATGTGCCTCATTGATGGCCACTCCTCCAAGACAACACTATAGATTTGGTCAAGGTTGACCCAGTCAAAATATCTAGCCCCTTTCACACCTAAAGGTGCTTGCTTACATAGCCAAGATTTAGCCTTTTTCACATTTTGCATTGATTTATTCTTTATTAGGAGTTTTATGGACCTCCTTTATACTTTTATTATTTAAACAAAGACAGAAAACAAAAATGAATATTCCAATTAGCTTAGGACTAATTAGGAATATTACAGATTACCAGATGTGAACATGTCTGTAATAAATTTGATGTTCCTTGTCTTGGTATCGATCCATGATGAAAATAATTTGAACATATTCTTGTGCTTCAGAGTTTTCAGGAGATGGACCTCTGAATAAAACCTCTCTAGATCCTCAAGCGACTGCAGAATATCATTCACTTTTACTTTGTTCCAGACCACTTCAATCCCCTCTATTTCATCAAAGGCTCTGTATCTGCATATGCATCAAACAATCTACCATGATCAATATCAAAAGACCCAAATTTCATTACTCAAAGGTCTACACAGATTCAAAAGAATATTTGGTTACAAAAGAATTTGTTGGTTGAAGCAAACAATCACTGATTACAAAGGTGTTTCTGGATGTAAACACAAACAAATTGTTATTACAAAAGAGATTTTGGGTGGATCCTAAAACAAATTTTGATTGCAAAAGAGTATGTGGGTGGAGGCATAAACAAATTTTGAACACATGTGAGCTTGTAGGTGGAAGTATGCTCAGGTTATTAGTTACAGAAGAGATTGCGGGCAGAAGCATAAGAAAATTTTGAAAAAAGAATGGTTTTTGGGTGGAAGAATAAACACATTTTGATTACAGAAGGGCTTGTGGATGGATCCAAAAACAAATTTTTATTACGAAAGAACTTTGGGGTGGATCCATAAACAATTTTTGATTAAAGAAGAGCTTGAGTGGAAGCATACACAAATTTTGAGTACACAAAGGTTTACACAGATGAAAAAAAACAAATTTTCATTACAGAAAAAATTGTTGGGGAAGCCTAAATAAATTTTGATTACAGAAGAGTTTTTAGGTTAAAAGCATGCACAATCTTAGATGCTCCCTTTCCAAGCACTTCATTGTACTGCAAAACAATAGAAGATTATATGAACTAGATCTGTAATCCTCTCACACAAATACTCTATATATATGCACACATAACATAGAAATTGTTATGACCCTATACCCAATATAAGGATAACTTGTATAAGTAAATGGTAGGTTGGCCCAAAATTTTGTTTACCCGTCCATAGCGACCACTGGGATCAACCTCCAGAAATTCTGCTTGAGCCTCTTGTTGAAGCTTGTAATACGGCATGATGGCAACCAGTGATGTTGCTAAGACTGTATTCCTAATGTATGAGAGTTGTAGAAGTTGTTTTACAAATAGGAATTAAATGATCAGATCTGGGGCCATCCTTGGTGGTTTTCATACTCTGAAGATAACCCACCTACACAGTAAATCAATCCCTAGAAACATCCAGCCATCCAGTCATCTGGGGTCCAATTGGGATTTTTGGAATCCAGATATTCTCAAAAATCATGTGAGGGTCTTTTCGTATTAGTAAAAAGAGGCCAACTTACTGCAATTAAAGTGATCCCCCATTGTCATCACCATTTTCCACTGGTGCTCACTGGTTGGTTTGTTTTTTCTAAAATCCAACAGCAAACTCCCAACTCATTCAATGAATGTGTTGCAACAACAACAAAGACTATTGCTGTTGTATCATATCATGTGGATGGGGATGAAGATTTAGACATGCCATTGCCTATGCCTTTGCCTTAGCCATATCCATCATCATTATTGGTGCATGCTATAAAAATAAACAAGAATTTAATATTAATCAAAAATACCATCTTCTTAGCATCATGGAGGGTCTTATAGAGCTCAAATGTTGGACTTATCCTTGAGATTTTCAAAGCACCCTCAATTATTAATGTAGTAGTAGGTATTGCTCCATCCTTGTTCTTGTTATTTGGTTCTTTGTGCTTGGGTTTGCCTCACCACCACAATTCATGTGACTCCAAAAAGCATAACACCTAACATCATCTCTTATGTCCCATACCATTTGGCTTGCCAGACTCTGCTCTCACATGTTGTCTTCACCAACCCAGCTCATGCTTTCATCTTTCCTCCTTCCTCTTTAAAAATGATCTATAATTCCTCCTCCCACCCCTTAAAATTATGTATAGGCATGAGTTTAGGACAAAGAGAACACCCCATGTAAAGTAGTTTTCACTTCATTGTTACCTAAAGTTTATCAAGGATAGTATGCGGCAGGGTCAAGGTTATTGTAACACTATCATATCTCTATCATATCTCTTTCCTTGATATAGAGGAAAACATGATTATTCTGATTAGAGAATATTCTAGAACTCTATCTTGAAGTTATAGTACCCCTTCATAAATTACAACTCCAGATTATTTGTTGTCAAAATACATGCAGCCACAACAAAATCTCTCCTTTAACTCTGCAACAAAGAAATTTCTCGAACTGCTATAAAGTGCCTTAGGATAGTGTTGGTTATAATGGTTGATATTACTTCAACAAGATTTAGATGTCATCCAAATAGATCATCTCAATCCCAATTAGGATCTCAGTTATTACAATAGTGATGATTATAATAAAAAAATTTAGAAACGTTATGTAAACTTATATTTAATCCTTCAAATATGATTCTATCCATGAGATGTATGCCTTAATATTTACTGTGTGAACATGAGACCTCTTCAGAAAAACAACTATAGGTTACCATGAACTAGGTGAGTCGTGATTTCAGGCCATACTTCAATTAAGGCTTTAAATAAAATACTTAATAAAATCCTCAACTAAGTTTTCCTCAGATCTGGTTATAGATACAAATCTTTAACTTCACAAAATGAGTGCGATAAGTTGCTCGTAAGACTAATCTTTTATAGAAATCTCTCTTCATGAAAATATTATTGTCCTTCTAAAAGGAGGATGAAGAGAATTTAAGCAATGGGAATTGGATTTACCTTGTGTTGCCTTACACATCTCTTGTGTAACATCTGAGCCCTAATACAAGGTCAAATACATGCCAACAACAATCTGTTGAGATTATTTTGAATCAACTTAGTTGAATGCAACCAAAAATCATGTTATAGAGATGTGCATAGCGAAGATTAATCTCACTACAACAATTGATAGTAACTCTATGGCTCATATATAATTTCAGACATGTCTTTCACATGAACCTGCAATAGAAATTTCGAGCGAGATACCATCTCCCAAAACAAACTCAACTCAAAGAAATTGCAAAAAAAAATTGACCTTAAATTAAGTGAAATAATGTACCAGAACTTCCTGGAAGTAGACACGCACTTGAGGCTATAGATATAATTCATCTGATGGCTATAATTTTGACAGGGAGCTCAGTCCTTGATCTTTAGTGATCCTCTATTCTTGCTAGGATTTGCAACTTATACTTTTGCAATACAAATATGCAAGAGTGCCTTGGAAGAAGGTCATAGAGAATTGTCATATAACATCTAGTGATTGCTCTTTCTCTTTCCTTGGCTTGTCCTCAATCTGGCTCTGATACCATGTTAATTTAACTAACATGTTCCTTGCTTAGGATGATTACTTCTGTTAGCCACCTATAAAAATTTTCCATGTCAACTAGTGGCTAAATCATTTTAGATAGCCTTCAAGAAACAGTTTTGCTGCCAAAATTGTTGATGCTTAAAGTAATTCTGAAGATATTCTGTCCTTTGGTTAATCGTCACTGTTGTTCCCCTTTTTGAACTCAGAAATTCTATTGCTTTCTCATGAAGAAAAGACTGCTACAAAATCCCTTTTTCCCCCTCCACCACTCAAAAAACTAACCTTCATTTTTACCCCTTTATTCCCCATGGAATTCCTCTATTTTTATGATTTCCCTTCTTCCCTTCATGAAAATCCCTTTTACAGAGTCTAAAACTCATTTTTAGACTTTACCGAAACCCCCAAATCCATCAAAAACCTTGGAAAGATTCATAAAAAATAAGTTTGTTTAAACTATGAACTTAAGCCCCCTTGGGCTAAGTACTAAACCACTTCCCCACATGTGCCCAAGGGTTAGAACCGAGCGCTAAGCCCTTTCGGCGCTTATCGCATCGGAAAATTCAGAGCACGCAAGTATTTGTGCCATGTCAAAATTCCGATGCGATTTAGCCCTGTGTTTATACCCCCGATCCTATTATCGCCTCATATAACCCTTGTGCCCGCAATCGGGAGCTAAAACATTGTAATAATCCATTCCATATTAATATTTTCCTTTGTAAAGTTCATAAACTTACTTTTTTCTAAGTTTAGTCTGAACGCGCCCATGCAATGTTTTTTAATATAAATGGGTAGATTGAAAAGCCCGCATCAAAATTCCGATGTGATTGAAGCCCCTTTGTATAAACTCCGCCTCCCCACTTCACTCCATATAACTTGAACCCGGGACCAAGAGTTCAAATCCCGAAGTGCTAATCACATCGGAGAAAATCAAATGGTTAGATTGAAAAGCCCGCATCCGAAGTTCCGATGCGATTAGCCCTTGTGCATATCAAACCCCAGTCCCATTCATTTCCATACACCCAAGGCTCCGCAGACGAGCGCCAAGCCATATGACATATATAAACCCGCCCCAAGCGAAAAACCTTTATTGTTTATTAAATTTTTTGATGTTCATGTGTATTAAAGGGTTTCTAACGGTTAAAATTTGAGGTAATCTCCACCTTCGATCTGAAATGATCAGATGGATAGCGCAACATCGCATCATGAGATTTATCGGGCGCATTCTATTTTTCCCCCCGATTGACGATCTCTCTATCAATCGTGAACCGTTGATTTCCTCCCCGCTTTCCCAGATCTGCTAGTCCTCATTCACTCCTATCATTAACTTTTCCTCTGCCTTTAAACCCCTCCGATTCACTCCCCACCGTCGATCTGATCTATAGATCGACGGCTCACAATCAATCGCATCGTCGCACTCCATGTTCTTTGCCCCGCCGATCGCCGAGCCCCGATTGCTTCTGGGTCGTCCACGTGTCCAGATCAGAAGGTCCAGAATGTGTCTCCCGACTTTGGTTATATTTTATGCAGCCCCGCTCATAATGTTTTTTCGACAAATTGTAGCCGTTGATCTCTACAGATCAACAACCAGTATTAACCCCTCTCTCCGTCATTGTATTATTTCGTTTATTCCCCAGATTCAATCTCCGTCGTTGATCCTCACATCCAACGGCCCATATTTAACCCGACAGGCCTGGCCCCTGTGGGTCCTGCCTCCCTCCAAGACTAATCTCCACCATCGATCCCTTGATCGGACAGTCCATAATAAAACTGCCCATCCCGCTTCTGCCCGCACATCTTTCCGAATTCGCGCTCGCTCTCAGCCGTCAGATTTGGGACCCTAGATATAACGGTCAGCATTCCATATCGCGTAACTTTAAGCGCGGTGGTTAATTCCTAAAAATCACGTGATATAAGTTGTTTTTTGATGCCACATGTCGGGCGGGGAAGCATATCACATTCGAAAAAGAAATACTGCTTACCCCACATTTTCTCATGCGAAAACAGCTGTTTTTCCTCCCGAAACCACCTTTTCCATTTCTATTATGATTCATCGCGCGCACCTTCCACTGTTGATCTCTGCAGATCAACAGTGCAGATTTAATCTGGCCATACACTATTGCCCTCCACCTTTCCTGAAGGACTTCTCAGAGCGATCTCCACAGTTGATCTTGTGGGTTGATCTCATCCGACGGCCCACGATCATCCCGAAACCCCGTTTTCAATCATTGTGCATTTCACCTCCGCCCAAGGAAATTCCACCCATTTCCTTTGTTTTTCTTCCAAAATTCAATAATGTGACCTCTTGCATTATGTTTTCTCTCGATTAACCCTGACCGTCGATCTCTATAGATCGATGGATCTGACTTATTTCTTCCCACCGCTCTCCTTTTGACCACTGTGCGCAAATCTCCACCGTTGGATGTTGCCATCCAACGGCCATGCTCCCACCGGAAACCTCCTAAGAATTTTTTACCAAATATGCAGGATTTCTTAATAATTTTTGTATTGTGTAGGATTTAAAGGGTTTTCAAGTATTTTACAAAGAAAATGAAAGTCGAAGATGACGATCCTCCAGACTTTCGATTCATCAAAAAGCAAAGCCATATACAGAGTTCAATTTCACGTTTCATCAATGAATCATGGGCATTGATGCCATATGGACTTTATACATACCTGCACATCAACAAGACACAAATAATTAAATCAAATAAAATAGTATCAGTGTCGAAGACCCACACACAGCAGAAATGAAGGATTAAAACATTGATTATATAGTTCAATGGATTAATGCTAAAATCGATTATCAAAGGCTTTATCCATTGAATTGAACACAATTAAAGACAAATCAAGGATATTTATCAGACAGAGGATGCCTCCACTGCCACATCAGAGTAAAATTGATTCCTCTCAACTACCATATTGCCACCTGTGACTACACAGCATTCAAACAAAGGCCGAGTAATGACCAGAATAGAGCATATCTGCCCCTTGCAGCTGAATAGTTATTTCGAATCAAAGAAGCTAATATAAACTATCAGCAGAGTTATTGAAAAATATGACACAGAGCCTTAAAGTCAACATAAGCTTCCAACAAAGCTTAAATACTTAATGTAAACCAATTAATACAAGAAAATATCTGTAAACTTCTCCCTTGAGCCCCTCAAAGGCAGATAATCATTAATTGTATTAATTGAAATCAGAAGATCTTTTCTCTCTTTCGACCTCCTCATTCCTCTATAAAAACTTGTTGAGGAATCCATTGTAAACTTTGGTTGTTTGATTACTAGTTTTAATACTGAAACTCTCTGAAATAATACACAGTTTGTTGAAGTTGAAGAAGAAATTGAAGTCTTGGAAGTCCTGATGATGTTTTTGCATGCTTGTGCTTAAGAAGGCTCTATCATTGGATCCATGAGCTTGGCTGTTGGTGAAGTATTTTGAACTGTTTAATGTTTTCCCCTATTTTCATTTTGTTCCATAAATTATTACTACAGTAGGATGAAAGTTTTAGCCTAAGAAATGACTCTTGGAAGCACCTTAGACCTGTTTATCCTTCATTGTTTTATGTTTTCTTCTGCTGAGGTATTTTAGAGTCTTTAATATCTCTCTTTAGTCCTCATGCTTGTTTATTTCCTTAATAGTTCGAATATTTAGTTTCAGCATGATTTATGGTTCTCCCTGCTTGTCTCCTACCACTTAAAGACTATTTTTGAAGTTTCTTTGTTTGCAGTGAGCCAAGGAGGTCTGTTCTAATCTTGCCCCTTTTCCTTGCTTGAACAGTGGGCTTAAAGGTCTTTATCGTTGTGATCATAGATGTATTTAGGTGTTCCCTCTTCTATGATCGCAATTATCAATGAATCTTTTATGTTTTCTAAGTCATTTGAAATAAAATCTTTGAGGAAATAGGGTGTTCCCCGAATCTTAGATTTCATTTTAAAAGTTGTTTTGAAGTCATTATTTTCTTAAAGTGTGATTTGTAGAATTCATGGTTAGCCCTGTCTATCAAATAGCTCTTTATTGTTCAAGTTGTGCTTTCAAATTCCCTTTGTTGAGAATTAAACTTCTCTTTCCAAATCATTGATGTCCATCTCATTCCATAACTAAAGGATACTACTGCCAAGTTAGATTTTCCCTTTGATATACCATATCCATTGATAATTTTTTCATGACATCTTTTGACTCCATTGCCTAATGAAACTAACATTTCCCATTTCTATCTATCTTTCCTAGACCTTTTATGTTCTGCTGTATCAATTCAACCAAACAAACAAACAGACATCTGCACTTAATAACTAGTCTAAAACCAATATTCAAAGCACACAAGATAAACCTTTGCAAAAAACAAATAATTTGAGAGATCCCTCTCTGAGAGTAGGAGGACTAGATCCTGTAACTTTAAAGATTGGTTCTGATGTTGCCTTGTCTTTTGATTTTCCAAACTATCAAAACATGGGGGACCAACATAATGGAGATCATGGTGGGACCCTGAGTAAAATATTTAAAACAAAACACTCCCTATCCAGTATAACATAAGTAGCCTTCTTCAAGCACTTCATAACAAAAATGGTAATCATGATAGGACTTAATTGAATCAGTGACAAACTAAGTAACCCTTAGGATTCTCATAAGACCTTATCAAACCTTGAAGGAACCAGTTACCAAGCCATAAGAGTGAACTCTGTATGTTTAAACACCTTAGCTAAGTATTAAATCAAATTTAGGATACTCTCTTAACCCATAGAATTAAAAACTCAGAAAAACCCAAAAACATTTCAGTTTGGCTTCATAGTAAACATGGTGGTGGAACCATCCAATTTTTTACCTTCATAGAAGCTAAATAGTTTCCACCAAGTGACTCCATTAGCCCCAGTAGGCCTATTACTCATCTAGGCTCCTAATTATCTTTAGGACTGTGTGAACCAGCCTTGAAGAAGTTTAGAAGCCTAGTCCCATACTAGATAAGACATCATGAGAGGTAAAACTCCCAAAAACAATCCCTAAAACTTTAACCTCTCTCATTTTTGAAAAATAGTCTAGCTTCACATAGGATCAACACTAGCTCCCATCCAGACCCAAATCTTCCTTTAATCATTGACAATATAGATAGAATTTTGTGGAAGACTTCTAAATCTGGAGAATTAGTTGCTAATAGGAGCCTCTTAAGAAAAAAATCTTTCCCTGAAAACTTTGTTGTTTTAGAGGATTTACACTTTGATTTACATCATACAAAGAACATCTTTAGAACTAGATCTCAAGGTGATTTAAACCAAGTTGATCTTGACATTGCAGATTTGCAACAAAGCTTCAGTAGAGAAGCCTCACCTTCCACTCCTCCTAATTCCCAGCTTCTTCATCACTTTAGCCTTTTCCATAACAAGTCTGCTCTAAATCAGTTTGTTGGCCCAAGTGTTTCTTCCACTCCAATTCATACTACCACTGTGCAAAACACTCTTATTCAGCCCACTTTCACACTTGTAAATACACTCCTTGTAAATCCACCCTTATTTCCAACCATGGAAATGTGGTATGCCCCATTAGTGTTACCACAACCTCTACTTCCCTTACCAAATGATTACCAATCCAAAATTCCTCACTTCACTGGAAAAGAGTCTACAACAGCTCAACATCATGTAGATAGGATGGAGGATGCATTCGATTACATGGAGATAGAAGAAGAAACTGTGAAGATGAGGATCTTCGCCCAATGTTTAGGAGGAGATGTAAAGAAGTGGTTTAAAAACCTACCTCCTAACAACATAAATGATCTCCCTGCCTTGCATCAAACATTCATCAACAAATGGGAACTCAAAAAGAACCCTCTCCAAATACTAGCAGAATATAGCAGCCTCAAGAGAAATCAAGGGGAGAGTGTTCATGACTACTCCACTAGGTTCAATAGCGTTTACAATGCTCTTCCACCTCACATGAAACCTCCTCAAGGCATGGCCTTGGTAAGGTATCCCGAAGGCCTTGATGCTGAAATGACTTATCAGTTAAGGGAGAGAGATTACTTAACCTTAGAAGACATGCAGAAAGGAGCTGTGAGCGTAGAAGCAAACATAATTGAGAAAAGAAATAGGTTGAGATTAGAGAAGAGGGTAACTTATAAAGATGACCTACTACCCTCAACCTCAACTTCTGACACAAAAATTGACAACCTAGTGAAGGTGATGGAGAGGATGCTTGAAAAGATAAATTTGAATGAGAGAGTGCCACCAAGAGAACCTCAAAACAATCAAAATAGAAATAGAAATCAGAATTATAGAAGAGAAAACAATCAAGATAAGAAAAAAGAAAGCGACCAACAGATTAGACCTCCCTTCCAACAGAACTATGTAGATCAATATGGGGAAGATAGGGATATGGAAAGGTTGGGAGAAGCTCATGTAAACTTGATTGGATCAGACAGTGGGGATGATGTTTTCCTCATTGAAGAAGAGCAAGGTTTCTTCTCCTCTGATCAGAATTCAAAAACCTATGAAGATTCTGATGATTATAGATTGGGGTTTGAAAATTCAATCATGGAGGTGCACAAACAATACGATCTTAGGAGCTAAGGGAACATAGATAATTCAAAGGATAAAAACACTAATAATGCTGTCAAGAAAAACACAGAAACTCAGCCTAAGAAGACAGCAGACAAACCCATCATTTTGGCTAAAAAACCAGATTTAAACAAAGATAAAAATAGCCAGCCAAATGTTGAACAGAGTATCCCTAGCACTTCAGCTGGTGGTCCTAACAAAACAATCCCAATTGCCAGTCCAAACAAAGTTCAGAAAATTAAAACTACCGAAAAGAATTCAATTGAAAAGATAGATGTAAATATCAACAAATCAATTGTTCCTTTCAGCCTTGAGGGAGAGATTGCCAAAATAAAAATTACCATCCCCCTAGATGAACTTGTAACCCAAGAATGGTACAAAAACCAAGTTTTAAAAGCTTTAAAACTAGGAAGTGATACTGACACCTTAAACTTGACAGATGACAAACCTGAGCTGTTGTTTGGTCCAGAGGTCGAAGGAAAATACCAAGAAGGGGCTGTCCCTCCCTTCTACATTAGTTTGAACATACATGAGAAAATCTTACATAATGCTATGTTAGATTCTGGAGCTTCACACAATCTAATGCCCAAGGTAGTGATGGAAAGCTTAGGCTTAGAAATTACTAAACCATACAAAGATTTGTATTCCTTTGACTCAAGCAGAGTCAAATGTTTGGGTTTAATCAAAGATTTATGTGTTAATTTAGCTCAAATTCCTGCTAAGAGTCTAGTGATGGACATAGTTGTATCTGACATTCCCCCTAAGTATGGCATGCTCTTATCAAGATCATGGGGAGCCAAAATTTAGGGAAGCCTTCAAATGGACATGTCTTATGCCACCATTCTTGTTTTTAACCAAAACAGAAGAATATATAGGGAATCTCACATGAAGTACATGGTGAGAAATATAGACAAACCAAACAACTCTCCAATCTATTCTATTCAATCAAGTTTAGATTCCTTTATATTATGCAATGAAAATGAAATTACTCAACAAGATAAGGAAAACATAGACCCAATTAGTTCACCAGAACAGCCAAATATTCCCTTGAATCAAATTCAAAACATTGAAAATCAACAGCAACAAGAAAATGAAAATGAAGCAAACATACTTTGGACAATAAAATTCGATGGATCCTGTAATAAAACAAGTGCAGGGGCAGGTGTTTGGATTCAAAATACGAAGCAGAGTTTTTCATATAAATTAGATTTCCCGTGCACTAATAATATTGCTGAGTATGAAGAACTTCTCCTAGGCTTACAATTGCTTAAACAGTTAGAAGCCCAAAGGATATCAATCTTAGGAGATTCTAAACTTATCCTAAGACAAATCAAAGGAGAATATTCAGCTAGAAATCCAAGGCTTAGGGAATATCAGAACACTGCCCTTGATTTATTGAAAAACTTTGAAAAGTATGAACTTATTTTCATTCCTAGAGCACTAAAGCATCTAGCAAATGAACTCGCTTTCAATGCCAGCAATTGCCAAATACCTAAGATAAATGAACAACTTAGCGTAAAGGTAAAACACAAACCTGCTGTGCCTGATAACGAAGATCACTGGCAAGTGTTTGACTCTGACAAACACATAGATGATTTCTTAAAATCAGAAAATTATTTTGACATACCAATATCAGAAACCAACCATAAAGAAATTTTTTTGTATATTAAACAAATCCCAGAAGTTGAGATGACATATTCTGCTGATATAAATCATTATGAGAATCATTTTGAAGCAGAGATAATTGAAAAAATAGACCAATAAGACTTGGAAGTTTTACAATGCAAGAATGATAAAATTCCAAGAGGTCTCACAACTTTAGAACACCTCTTTGATTTTAACGATGTAGCCAAAGAACCGAGAATCGAGCCTGTGGAAACAAATGTAGAAGAGCACAATATAGGCAGTCTAGCAGAACCCAAGATGATTAAACTGTGCAACACTCTCCCAGCTCGCATAAAATTGCAATATATAGAATTGTTAAAAGAGTTTAGAGATGTTTTTGCTTGGGGATACAAAGACTTGAAGTCGTATGATACCAGCATCATTCAGCACAAAATCCCTCTTAAAGAAAATCAAAAACCTTTCAAACAAAAACTAAGGAGAATAAACCATGTTTTACTACCTTTAGTCAAAACAGAAATTGAAAATATGCATGATGCTGGGATCATAGTACCCATTAGATATTCAGAATGGGTATCAAACTTAGTTTCTGTTAGAAAGAAAACAGGGGAAATCAGGCTTTGTATTAACTTTAGAAATTTAAATAGAGCCTCTTTAAAAGACAACTACCCCTTACCCAATATAGACCATATACTTCAAAGGGTATTTGGGTAAAAAAGGATATCCCTCTTAGATGGGTTCTCGGGTTACAACCAGGTGTTAGTGCTCCTAAGTGATCAAATCAAAACCGCTTTTACCACACCTTAGGGAAGCTTTATGTATGTCAAAATGCCTTTCGGATTAATGAATGCAGGGGCTACCTTCCAAAGGGCCATGGACATAGCCTTTTCTAAAGATATTGGCTATTTTATAATCATTTACCTTGATGACATAACCGTTTTCTCAAAAAATGATGAAGAACATTTGATTCACTTGAGAAACGTTTTTGAGAAATGTAGGAGTTTTGGCTTGTCATTAAATCCCAAGAAGATACTCTTTGGTCTCCAAGAAGGTAAATTTCTTGGCCATATAATTTCAGAAGAGGGAATCAAAATAGACCCTACAAGGATAGATGGCATATTGCAGATCAGCCATCCAAGAAGCCTCAAAGAGTTACAATCCTTCATTGGAAAGATTAATTTTCTGAGGAGGTTTATCCCCAATCTTGCTGAGCTATTAAAAAAAATTACAAACATGCTAAAGAAAGATGTAGGTGTAAAATGGACTTTACCAGCTAAACAATCATTCAAACTAGTCATACAAGCTCTTACTCAAACCACAGTCCTGATTAGTCCAGATTTCACCAAAGACTTTTATATCTTTTCTTTTGCATCTGAGCATACAATAGCTACAGTATTACTTCAAAAGAATGACTTGGGGCAAGAACAACCAATATCCTTCTTTATTAGGGCCTTAAGAGATGCTCCTCTCAAATATAACATCATGGAGAAGCAAGCCTTAGCATTAGTGAAAGCATTAAAAGACTTTAGAGTCTATATTTTACACTCTCACATAATTGCTTTTGTTCCACATACTGTTGTCAAGGACATTCTAAGTCAAGACCCTGATGGTAAAAGGGGAAAATGGATTGCAACTATTCTTGAATATGACTTAGAAATCAGGCCCACCAAACTAGTTAAAGGGCAAGGATTAGCAAAACTTATGGCTGATTCTAACTTCCAAGAATTAGACATGAATATGGTAGATGTGTTGAAAGAGATAGAAGAATCTCTTGCTCCTTTTATTGAAGAAAAATTTCTGAATTCTCCTTGGTATGCTGAAATTATTTATGTGCTTTTATATTTGAATACCCCTCCTTCTTTGCCTAAAACTAAAGCTAGGTTTTTGAAACAAAAATGTTTGAGTTATTTCATCTTAGATGGGGTATTATATTGGAAAAATGCTATTGGAATTTTGCTTAAATGTTTACTTGAAGATGATACAGGGAAAATCATGCATGAGTTGCATGACGGAGAATGTGGAGGACACCTCTACTAGAAGTCCACAACAAACAAAATTCTTAGATCTGATCACTATTGGCCTACCCTTTTCATAGATACTCAAAATTTGGTCATGTCTTGCCATGAGTGTCAAATTTTTTATGGCAAAAGAAAAATCCTTCCCTTACCATTACATCCTATCAGAGTTGAGGCACCTTTTCAACAATGGGGTTTAGACTTCATTGGAAAAATTCACCCATCTTCCTCAGCCCAACATAAGTGGATCCTCACGGCCATTGACTTCTTTACCAAGTGGATAGAAGCTATACCCTCCAGAAATTCTAATGACTCTGTCATTATCAAGTTCCTTGAAACAAATATCCTATCCAGATTTGGTTGTCCCAGAAAAATCATAACAGACAATGCTGCTACTTTTAAATCTAAGAAGATGGTTGATTTCTGTTACAAATACCACATAACCTTGGGCCATTCCACTGCTTACTATCCCCAAGGAAATGGATTAGCTGAATCTTCCAACAAGAGCCTCATCAATATCATCAAAAAACTGTTGGAACAGAATCAGAAATCATGGCACAGTAAGCTAGTTCATGCCTTATGGGCTGATAGGTTAACTACAAAGAAGTCAATAAATATGTCCCCCTATCAGCTAGTCTATGACATGGATGTAGTCTTTCCCACCTGATTAGGAGTTCCAGTCATGAAACTCCTTCAAGAAGTGCAGGTTGAAGAGAATGATATACAGAGGAGAATCAATCAAACCATCCATTTACAGCAGACCAAAGAAGAAGTCTATGAAAGGATGCAGTTAGTCCAAGAAAATGTAAAGAAACTATTTGACAAGAGGACTAAGGCAAACAATTTCCAGGTTGGAAATGTTGTTCTTAAATGGGATTCAAGGAGAGAAGAGAAGGGAAAACATGGCAGGTTTGAGAACTTGTGGAAAGGTCCCTATATTGTTCATGCTGAGAGGGGTCACAACGCATTTTTCTTGAAAGAATTGAATGGAGAAGATCTGTATGGAGGTCCTATCAATGGCAAGATGCTAAAGCATTACTACTGCCAGGAATCATGAGTTTCAAAGAATTTTATTTTTTCATTGTAAGTATCATAATCTGAACATTGCATTCAAAGTTATAAAAATAAAAATACAAAAACAGTAAAAGAAAGAAAAGAGGGAAGATTGTAAAAACAATAAAGGTATAGCCCCATACCAAAAAAGAAAAACAAATCTGAAAGTGTGCAAGCTTAAATGCCACTCATGAAGAACACAATTCTAGTTAGTCATACAACCTAATCTTGACTAATTAATTTTAAATTGACTGCTGATAGGTTAGTAAATTTGATTTTCAAAATAGCTTAATGTTGGCTTATCAGTAGGTAGATTAGGTTAGAAATTAAAGGTTCAAACATGCTCCAAATCCGAACCAGAAAACAAGCAATGAACAGCTCAAACAAAAATAAAAACAGAGCTGAAAAAAGATGAAGGAAGTGCTTGAATTTTCAAATCTTAAGCCTTCCATTTTTGTTTTAAATTTTCTGCAAAATAATATCTATGTGCAGCTTGTTTTTTATGCCATAGATCAGCATCAAGTTAGACTGTTCAATCCTGACTTGTATGCTTTTAAATTTTTGTTGTAGAATTTAGAGAATAAAAACCTGTTAGACTATTTAATCCTAACAGATTAGTAGATTAGGTAGAGAAGCATATGAACTCAACTGTTTAATCTGAGTTCATGGAGAAATAATGATAGAAATAGATTAGATTTTATGCTTTCAAAAGAATAAAATGTTGAGAGAGAGTTTGCCAATCCAAGTGCACTCTAAAGAAGAAAGAATGTTAGATCAATAGGATTGAGTAGGTAGAAAGCTTGTGTTGATGAAAATCCATTATTTTTCATGGCTGCTTATATTTTTCAGAGCAAAAGAAGACCACCCAAATGAGGAAAGACAGCCCAATGTATTAGGCACTAATCAGACTCCAAAGAATACAAGTCTGAAATTCTTGATGCCTTCAAAAGGGCACCATCCCCAAGTGGAGCCACTATTAGCCACCTATAAAATTTTGCCATGTCAACTGGTGGCTAAATCATTTTAAACAACCTTCAAGAAACAATTTTGCTGCCAAAATTTTTTATGCTTAAAGTCTTTTTGAAGATATTCTGTCCTTTGGTTAATCGTCACTGCTATTCCCCTTTTTGAACTCAGAAATTCTGTTGTTTTCTCATGAAGAAAAGACTGCTACAAAATCCCCTTTTCCCCCTCCCCCACTCAAAAAACTAACCTTCATTTTTACCCCTTTATTCCCCATGGAATTCTTCTATTTTTATGATTTCCCTTCTTCCCTTCATGAAAATCCCTTTTACATAGTCTAAAACTCATTTTTAGACTTTACCGAAACCCCCAGATCCATCAAAAACCTTAGAAAGATTCATAAAAAATAAGTTTGTTTAAACTATGAACTTAAGCCCCCTTGGGCTAAGTACTAAACCACTTCCCCACAGGTGCCCAAGCATTAGAACCAAGCGCTAAGCCCTTTCGGCTCTTATCGCATCAGAAAATTCAGAGCGTGCAAGTCTTTGTGCCATGTCAAACTTCCAATGCGAGTAAGCCCTGTGTTTATACCCTTGATCCTATTATCACCTCATATAACCCTTGTGCCCGCAATCGGGTGCTAAAACATTGTAATAATCCATTCCTGATTAATATTTTCCTTTGTAAATTTCATAAACTTACTTTTTTCTAAGTTTGGTCTGAACGTGCCCATGCAATGTTTTTTAATATAAATGGGTAGATTGAAAAGCCCACATCAAAATTCCGATGCGATTGAAGCCCCTTTGTATAAACTCTGCCTCCCCACTTCACTCCATATAACTTGCACCCGGGACCAAGAGTTCAAATCCCGAAGTGCTAATCGCATCGGAGAAAATCAAATGGTTAGATTGAAAAGCCTGCATCCGAAGTTCCGATGCGATTAGCCCTTCTGCATATCAAACCCCTGTCCCATTAATTTCCATACACCCAAGGCCCCGCAAACAGGCACCAAGCCATATCACATATATAAACCCGCCCCAAGCCAAAAACCTTTATTGTTTATTAAAATTGTTGATGTTCATGTGTATTAAAGGGTTTCCGCCAGTTAAAATTTGAGGTAATCTCCACCATCGATCTGAAATGATCAGACGGATAGTGCAACATCGCATCGCGAGTTTTATCAGGCGCATTCTATTTTTCTCCCAAATTGACGATCTCCCGTTCAATCGTGAACCGTTGATTTCCTCCTCGCTTTCCTAGATCTGATGGTCCTCATTCGCTCCGATCATTGACTTTTCCTCCGCCTTTAAACCCCTCTGATTCATTCCCCACCGTCGATCTGATCTTCAGATCGACGGCTCACAATCAATCGCATTGTCGCACTCCATGTTCTTTGCCCCACCGATCGTCGAGCCCCGATTGCATCTGGGCCGTCCACGTGTCCAGATTGGATGGTCCATAATACGTCTCTCGACTTTGGTTATATTTTATGCAGCCCCGCTCATAATGCTTTTTCGGCAAATTGCAGTCGTTGATCTCTGCAGATCAACGGCCAGTATTAACCGCGCTATCCGCCATTGTATTATTCCGTTTATTCCCCAGATGCAATCTCCGTCGTTGATCCTCACATCCAACGGCTCATATTTAACCCGACAGGCCTGGCCCCTGTGGGTCCTGCCTCCTTCCAAGACTAATATCCACCGTCGATCCTTTGATTGGACGGTCCATAATAAAACCGCCCATCCCGCTTCTGCCCATGCATCTTTCTAAATTCGCGCTCGCTCTCAGCCATCAGATCTAGGACCCAAGATCTAACGGTTAGCATTCCATATCACATAACTTTAAGTGCAGTGGTTAATTCCTTAAAATCACAAGATATAAGTTGTTTTCTGATGCCACGTGTCGGGCGGGGAAGCATATCGCGTTCGAAAAGGCAATACCACCTACCCACCTTTTTCTCACGCGAAAATAGCTATTTTGCCTCCCGAAACCACCATTCCCATTTCTATTATGATTCATCGCACGCACCTTCCGTCGTTGATCTCTGCAGATCAACGACACAGATTTAATCTGGCCATACACTATCGCCCTCCAACTTTCCCGAAGGACTTCTCAGAGCGAGCTCCATAGTTGATCTCGTGGGCTGATCTCATCTGACAGCCCACAATCATACCGAAACCCCGTTTTCAATTATTGTTGCATTACACCTCCGCCCAAGGAAATTCCACCTATTTCCTTTGTTTTTCTTCCAAAATTCCATAATGTGACCTCTTGCATTATGTTTCCTCTCGATTAACCATGACCGTCGATCTCTGCAGATCGACGGATCTGACTTATTTCTTCCCACCACTCTCCTTTTGACCACTGTGCACAGATCTCCACCGTTGGATGATGCCATCCAACAGCCATGCTCCCACCCAAAAACTCCTAAGCAGTTTTTACCAAATATGCAGGATTTCTTAATAATTTTTGTATTGTGTAGGATTTAAAGGGTTTTCAAGTATTTTACAAAGAAAATGAAAGTCGAAGATGATGATCCTCCAAACTTTCGATTCGTCAAAAAGAAAAGCCATATACAGAGTTCAATTTCATGTTTCATCAATGAATCATGGGCATTGATGCCATATGGACTTTGTACATACCTACACATCAACAAGACACAAATAATTAAATCAAATCAAAGAGTATCAGTGTCGAAGACCCACACACAGCAGAAATGAAGGATTAAAACATTAATTATATAGTCAAATGGATTACGGTTAAAATCAATTATCAAAGGCCTTATCCATTGAATTGAACACAGTTAAAGACAAATCAATGATATTTATCGGACAAAGGATGCCTCCACTACCACATCAGAGGAAAATTGATTCCTCTCAACTACCAGATTGCCACCTGTGACTTCACAGCATTCAAACAAAGGCCGAGTAATGACCAGAACAGAGCATATCTGCCCCTTGCAGCTGAATAGTTATTTCGAATCAAAGAAGCTAATATAAACTATCAACGGAGTTATTGAAAAAGATGACACAGAGCCTTAAAGTCAACATAAGCTTCCACCAAAGCTTAAATATTTAATGTAAACCAATTAATACAGGAAAATATCTGTAAACTTCTTCTTTGAGCCCCTCAAAGGCCGAGAAGCATTAACTGTATTAATTGAAATCAGAAGATCTTTTCTCTCTTTCGACCTCCTCATTCCTCTATAAAAACTTTTTGAGGAATCCATTGTAAACGTTGGTTGTTTGATTACTAGTTGTAATACTTAAACTCTTTGAAATAATACATACTAGTCTGTTGAAGTTGAAGAAGAAATTGAAGTCTTGGAAGTCCTGATGATGTTGTTGCATGCTTGTTCTTGAGAAGGCTCTATCATTGGATCCATGAGCTTGGTTTTTGGTGAAGTATTATGAACTGTTTAATGTTTTCCCCTATTTTAATTTTGTTCCATAAATTCTTACTACAGTAGGATGAAAGTTTTAGGCTAAGAAATGACTCTTGGAAGCACCTTAGACCTGTTTATCCTTCACTGTTTTATGTTTTCTTCTGCTGAGGTATTTTAGAGTCTTTAATCCCTCTCTTTAGTCCTCATGCTTGTTTATTTCCTTAATAGTTCGAATAGTTGGTTTCAACATGATTTATGGTTCTCCCTGCTTGTCTGTTTCCACTTAAAGACTGTTATTGAAGTCTCCCTTTGAAGTTTCTTTGTTTGCAGTGAGCCAAGGAGGTCTGTTCTGATCTTGCCCCTTGTCCTTACTTGAACAGTTGGCTTAAAGGTCTTTATAGTTGTGATTATAGATGTATTTAGGTGTTCCCTCTTCTATGATCGTAATTATCAGTGAATCTTTTATGTTTTCTAAATCATTTGAAATAAAATCTTTGAGGAAATAGGGTGTTCCTCGAATCTTAGATTTCATTTTAAAAGTTGTTTTGAAGTCATTATTTGCTTGAAGTGTGATTTGTAGAATTCATGGTTAGCCCTGTCTATCAAATAGCTCTTTATTGTTCAAGTTGTGCTTTCAAATTCCCTTTGTTGAGAATTAAAATTCTCTTTCCAAATCATTGATGTCCATCTCATTCCAAAACCAAAGGATCCTGCGGCCAAGTTAGATTTTCCCTTTGATATCACTTATCCATTGATATGTTTGTCATGACCTCTTCTTGACTCCATTTCCCAATGAATCTGACATTTCCCCTTTCTATCTATCTTTTCTAGACCTTTTAGGGTCTGTTGTATCAATTCAACCAAACAAATAAAACAAACTCTTGAACTTAATAACTAGTCTAAAACCAATACTCAAAGCACACAAGATAAACCTTTGCAAAAACAAATAATTTGAGAGATCCCTCTCTGAGAGATGGAGGACTAGATCCTGTAACTCTAAAGATTGGTTCTGATGTTGCCTTGTCTTTTGATTTGCCAAATTATCAAAACACGAGACACCAACATAATGGCGATCACGGTGGGACACTGAGTAAAATCTTTAAAACAAAACACTCCCTGTCCAATATAACATAAGTAACCTTCTTCAAGCACTGCCTAACAAAAAGGTAATCATGATAGGACTTAATTGAATCAGTGACAAACTAAGTAACCCTTAGGATTCCTGTAAGACCTTATCAAACCTTGAAGGAACCAGTTACCAAGCCATAAGAGTGAACTCTATTTGTTTGAACATGTTAGCTAAGTGAAAAATCAGACTTAGGACACTATCTTAACCTATAAGACCGAAATATACTCAGAAAAACCCAAAAACATTTTAGTTTGGCTTCATAATAAACATGGTGGTGGAACCATCCCATTTTTACCTCCATACAAGCTAAATAGTTTCCACCTGGTGACTCCACTAGCCCCAGTAGGCCTATTACTCATCTAGGTTCCTAGTTCTCTTTAGGATTGTGTTAACCAGCCTTGAAGAAGTTTAGAAGCCTAGTCCCATACTAGATAAGACATCGTGAGAGGTAAAAACTCCTAAAAATAATCCCTAAAGCTTTAACCTCTCTCATTTTTTGAAAAACAGTCTGGCATCACGTAGGATCAACACTAGATCCCATCCAGACCCAAATCCTCCTTTAATCGTTGACAATCTAGAGAGAATTCTGTGTCATACTTCTAACTTTGGGAAATCAGTTGCTAATAGGAGCCTCTTAAGAAAAAAATTTGTCCCTGAAAACCTTGTTATCTTAGAGGATTTACACTTTGATTTACATCATACAAAGAACATCTTTAGAACTAGATCTCAAGTTGATTTAAGCCACACTGATCTTGACATTGCAGATTTGCAACAAAGCTTTAGTAGAGAAGCCTCACCTTCCACTCCTCCTGATTCCCAGCTTCTTCATCACTTTAGCCTTTTCCATAACAAGTCTGCACAAAATCAGTTTGCAGGCCCAAGTGTTTCTTCCACTCCAATCCATACTACCATTGTGCAAAACACTCCTGTTCAGCCCATTTTTGCTACTGTAAATCCACTTCTTGTAAATCCACCCTTACTTCCAGCCATGGCAACATGGTATGCCCCATTAGTGTTACCACAACCTTTGCTTCCCTTACCAAATGATTATCAATCCAAAATCCCTCATTTCACTGGAAAAGAGTCTACAACAACTCAACATCATGTAGATAGGATGGAGGATGCATTCGATTACATAGAGATAGAAGAAGAAACTGTGAAGATGAGGATCTTCACCCAAAGTTTAGGAAGAGATGTAAAGAAATGGTTTAAAAACCTACCTCCTAACAGCATAAAAGATATCCCTGCCTTGCATCAAACATTCATCAACAAATGGGAACTCAAAAAGAACCCTCTCCAAATACTAGTAGAGTATAGTATCCTTAAGAGAAATCAAGGGGAGAGTGTTCATGAATACTCCACTAGGTTTAATAGCATTTACAATGCTCTTCCACCTCACATGAAACCTCCCCAAGGCATGTCCTTAGTAAGGTATCCCGAAGGCTTTGATGTTGAAATGGCTTATCAGTTAAGGGAGAGAGATTACTTAACTTTAGAAGACATGCAGAAAGGAGCTGTGAGTGTAGAAGCAAACATAATTGAGAAAAGAAATATGTTGAGATTAGAGAAAAGGGTAACTTATAAAGATGACATTACACCCTCAACCTCAACTTCTGACACAAAAATTGACAACCTAGTAAAGGTGATGGAGAGTATGCTTGAAAAGATAAATCTGAATGATATAGTGCCCCCAAGAGAACCTCAAAATAACCAAAACAGAAATAGAAATCAGAATTATAGAAGAGGAAACAATCAAGATAAGCAAAAGGAAAGTGACCAATAGATTAGACCTCCCTTCCAACAGAACTATGTGGATCAATATGAGGAAGATAGGGAGATGGAAAGGTTGGGAGAAGCTCATGTAAAATTGATTGGATTAGACAGTGGGGATGATGTTTTACTCACTAAGGAAGAACAAGGTTTCTTCTCTGATCAAAGTACAAACACCTATGAAGATTCTAATGACTATAGACTGGGGTTTGAAAATGCAATCATGGAGGTACATAAACAATATGATCTTAGGAGCAAAGGGAACATAGATAATTCAAAAGATAAGAACACTAATACTGCTGTCAAGAAAAACAGAGAAAGTTAGCCTAAGAAGACACCAGAAAAACCCATCATTTTGGCTAAAAAACCAGATTTAAACAAAGAAAAAAATATCCAGCCAAATGTTGAACAGAGTACTCCTAGCACCTCAGCTAGCATTCCTAACAAAACAATCCCAATTACCAGTCCAAACAAAGTTCAGCAAATCAAAACTGCTGAAAAAAATTCAATTGAAAAAACAGACGTAAATATCAACAAATCAATTGTTCCTTTCAACCTTGAGGGAGAGATTGCTAAGATAAAAATTACCATTCTGTTAGCTAAACTGGTAACCCAAGAAGTGTACAAAAACCAAGTTTTAAAAGCTTTGAACCTAGGAAGTGATACTGACACCTTAAACTTGGCAGATGATAAACCTGAGTTGTTGTTTGGTCCAGAAGTTGAAGGGAAATATCAAGAAGGGGTTGTCCCTCCCTTCTATGTTAGTCTGAACATACATGAGAGAATTTTACACAATGCCATGTTAGATTTTAAAGCTTCACACAATCTAATTCCCAAGGTAGTAATGGAAAGATTAGGCTTAGAAATTACCAAACCATACAAAGATTTGTATTCTTTTGACTCATGCAGAGTCAAATGTTTGGGTCTAATCAAAGATTTATGTGTTAACTTAGCTCAGATCCCTGCTCAGAGTCTAGTAATGGACATAGTTGTAGCTGACATTCCCCTAAGTATGGCATGCTCTTATCAAGATCATGGGGAGCCAAACTTCAGGGAAGCCTTCAAATGGACATGTTTTATGCCACCACCCCTGTTTTTAACCAAAACAGAAGACTATACAGGGAATCTCACATGAAGTACATGGTGAGTAACATAGACAAACCGAACAACTCTCCAATCTATTCTATTCAATCAAGTTTAGATTCCTTTATCTTATGCAATGAAGATGAAATTACTCAACAAGAAAAGGAAAACATAGACCCAACCAGTTTACCAGAACAATCAAATCTTCCCTCGAATCAAATTCAAAACATTGAAAATCAACAGCAACAAGAAAATGAAAATGAGGCAAACATACTCTGGACAATAAAATTTGATGGATCCTGTAAAAAACAAGTGCAGGGGCAAGTGTTTGGATTCAAAATACGAATCATAATTTTTCATATAAATTAGATTTCCCATGCACTAACAATATTGCTGAGTATGAAGAACTTCTCCTAGGCTTACAGTTGCTTAAACAATTAGAAGCCAAAAAAAGATCAATCTTAGGAGATTCTGAACTTATCATAAGACAAATCAAAGGAGAATACTCAGCTAGAAATCCAGGGCTTAGGGAACATCGGAACGTTTCCCTTGATTAATTGAAAACCTTTGAAAAGTATGAACTTGTTTTCAATCCTAGAGCACTAAATCATCTAGCAAATGAACTTGCCTTCAATGCCAGCAACTGCCAAATACTTGAGATAAATGAATAGCTGAGCGTTAAGGTAAAACACAGGCCTGCTGTTCCTGATAACCAAGATCACTGGCAAGTGTTTGACTCTGACAAACATATAAATGACTTCTTGAAATCAGAAAACAATTTCAGCATACCAATATCAGAAACCAACCATAAAGAAAACAGTTTGTATATTGAAAAAATCCCAGAAGTTGAAATGACTTATTCTGCTGATATAAATCATTATGAGAATCCTTTTGAAGCAGAGATAATTGACAACAAAGACCAAGAAGACTTGGAAGTTTTATAATGCAAGAATGATAAAATTCCAAGAGGTCTCACAATTTTAGAACACCTTTTTTATTTTAACGATGTAGCCAAAGAACCGAGAATGGAGCCTATGGAAACAAATGTAGAAGAACATAACATAGGCAGTCTAGCAGAACCCAAGATGATTAAATTTTCCAACACTCTCCCATATCACATAAAATTGCAATATATAAAGTTGTTCAAAGAGTTTAGAGATGTTATTTCTTGGGGGTATAAAGACCTCAAATCGTATGATACCAGCATCATTCAGCACAAAATTCCCCTCAAAGAAAATCAGAAGCCTTTCAAACAAAATCTAAGGGGAATAAACCCTCTTTTACTCCCTTTAGTTAAGGCAGAAATCGAAAAAATGGATGATGCTGGGATCATAGTACCCATTAGATATTCAGAATGGGTATCAAACTTAGTTTCTGTTAGAAAGAAAACAGGGGAAATCAGGCTCTATATTGACTTCAGAAATTTAAATAGAGCCTCTATAAAAGACAACTACCCCTTACCCAAAATGGACCATATACTTCAAAGGGTAATTGGGTCAAAAAGGATATCTCTCTTAGATGGGTTCTCGGGTTACAACCAGGTGTTAGTCCTCCCAAGTGATCAAATCAAAACCTCTTTTACCACACCTTGGGGCACCTTTATGTATGTCAAAATGCCTTTCGGATTGATGAACGCAGGGGCCACCTTCAAAAGGGCCATGGACATAGCCTTCTCTGAAGATATTGGCTATTTCATAATCATCTACCTTGATGACATAACCATATTCTCAAAAACTAATGAAGAACATTTATTTCACTTGAGAAAAGTTTTTGAGAAGTGTAGGAAATTTGGCTTGTCATTGAAT
Source organism: Pinus albicaulis (assembly GCA_034641835.2). NCBI lineage: Eukaryota > Viridiplantae > Streptophyta > Pinopsida > Pinales > Pinaceae > Pinus > Pinus albicaulis. Next base: position 94,489 of record JAXQQM020070026.1, read on the forward strand.
CCCAAGAAGACACTCTTTGGTCTCCAAGAAGGTAAACTTCTTGGCCATATTATCTCAGAAGAGGGAATCAAAATAGACCCCACAAGGATAGATGGCATATTACAAATCAGCCATCCAATAATCCTCAAAGAATTACAATCTTTCATTGGAAAGATTAATTTTCTGAGGTTTATCCCCAATCTTGCTGAGCTATTAAAAAAAAATTACAAACATTCTTAAGAAAGATGTAGGTGTAAAATGGACTTTACTAATTAAACAATCATTCAAACTGGTCAAACAAGCTCTTACTCAAACACCAGTCCTGATTAGTCCAGATTTTACCAAAGACTTTTATATCTTTTCTTTTGCATCTAAGCATACAATAGCTGTAGTGTTACTTCAAAAGAATGATTTGGGGCAAGAACAACCAATATCCTTCTTTAGTAGGGCCTTAAGAGATGCGCCTCTCAAATATAACATAATGGAGAAGCAAGCCTTAGCGTTAATGAAAGCTTTAAAGGACTTTAGAGTCTATATTTTACACTCTCACATAATTGCTTTTGTTCCACATACTGTTGTCAAGGACATTCTAAGTCAAGACCCTGATGGTAAAAGGGGAAAATGGATTGCAACTATTCTTGAGTATGACTTAGAAATCAAGCCCACCAAACTAGTTAAAGGGCAAGGATTAGCGAAAATTATGGCCGAGTCTAACTTCCAAGCACTAGACATGAATATGGTAGATGTGTTGGAAGAGATAGAAGAATATACTGCTCCTTTTATTGAAGAAACATTTCTGAATTCTCCTTGGTATGCTGACATTATTTATGTGCTTTTATATTTAAATGCCCCTCCTTCTTTGTCTAAAACTGAAGCTAGATTTTTGAAACAAAAAGCTTTGAGTTTTTGCATCTTAGATGGAGTATTATATTGGAAAAATGTTGTTGGAATTTTACTTAAATGTTTACTTGAAAATGATGCAGGGAAAATTATGCATGAGTTGCATGACGGAGAGTGTGGAGGACACCTCTACTGGAAGGCCACAGCAAACAAAATTCTTAGATCTAGTTACTATTGGCCTACCCTTTTCCCAGATACTCAAAAGTTGGTCATATCTTGCCATAACTGTCAAATTTTTGATGGCAAAAGAAAACTCCTTCCCTTACCATTACATCCTATCAGAGTTGAGGCACCTTTTCAACAATGGGGTTTAGACTTCATTGGGGAAATTCACCCATCTTCCTCAGCTCAACATAAGTGGATCCTCACGGCCATTGACTTCTTTACCAAGTGGATAGAGGCTATACCCTCCAAGAATTCTAATGACTCTGTCATTATCAAGTTTCTTGAAACAAATATCCTATCCAGATTTGGTTGTCCTAGAAAAATCATAACAGACAATGTTGTTGCTTTTAAATCTAAGAAGATGGTCGATTTCTGTTACAAATACCACATAACCTTGGGCCATTCCACTACTTACTATCCCCGAGGAAATGGATTAGCTGAATCTTCCAACAAGAGCCTCATCATCATCAAAAAACTATTGGAACATAATCATAAATCATGGGACAGTAAGCTGGTTCATGCCTTATGGTCTGATAGGTTAAATACAAAGAAGTCAATAAATATGTCCCCCTGTCAGCTAGTCTATGGCATGGATGCAGTCTTTCCCACCTCATTAGGAGTTCGAGTCATGAAACTCCTTTAATAATTGCAGGTTGAAGAGAATGATATACAGAGGAGAATCAATCCACTACAAGAAAAAAGGACATTGGTGAGGTTCATGCTTGTGACGGACCTTTAAGGTTGTTATAGCATCATTTCTCACCTTGACATGATTCATGATTGCTTCATAGCTTTATGGGCACCCATTCCTACAGACTTGGACAAATTCACTTAAAAACAGTGGAAAATCCTTCATACGCTACTATGCCCGTGTTTTTCCGCGTGTACACGCGAGTACAGCTAGACTTTTCCGCGTATGCCATTTTAATGGTTAAAAAATATATAAAAATCCCTAATTTCGCGCTGGGTTGATGGTTACTCAGGTAGTTCAACCACCCCAGCCCGTAGCCAACTGTTTCCAACTGCTGAAACTAATTGGAGGGACTATAAAAAGACCTCATATGTATGGCCTGAGGGAGAGAGAATTATTATTATTATACTCTGTTGGTATTTCCCCAATCCAAGTCTGATTCCCCGTGCCTCCTGCACTTTCCCAGTTCATTTCAGGAAACCCTTGTTTCCTTGAGATACATCCCTTTATATGTTATCTCGTGTGCACTCATTTGGAAGGAGTCTTAGCGAGGCAAGGGCTGGACGGATCCGGACGACGGTCTGCGAAGGCCTTGGAAGGATCAGGTGATCTCTCCACTTACTTTTGTACGTACTATTTTTATAATACAGAAGTATCATGCTGTTCCCGAAGTAAACGTGTTGGTGTATGCTTTAATGTATGAAGAATATTTGTTATACATACATTCATGATGATTTATTTAAATGTTTTATATGAATCCCACTAACACATAGAGTAGAAATATACTGTACAACTTGTCCTTTGTGCTGGTTTCTTCTTGTATTTCAGGTGAAAGAGGAAGGACGGTTGCAGGGAGTTTGAACTCCACGTGGATCTACTTCAAACGTAGGACCAACGGGTAAACTCCTCATTCTACTCGATTTCGTTTTTATGAATGTGCATGATCGTGTGAGTCTCTGTTAAATAGTGCCGCCCTCGTTTTCCGTGGAGGTTGAATCCCAACCAACCTCTAGGGTGTAAAATCCCCGAAACAGAACTGGCGACTCCGCTGGGGATCACATTTTTGTGATTCTCCTGTTGGGTTTTGTCAGCTTTTGGTAGGTTACCAACAGTTTTTTCTGTCTTTTACAGTCCAGTTGGCTTTCTTGCAATCAGTCTAAAGCTTTTATACCTTTCCCAGGCTTGTACTTTTAGTTTTCATTATCTTTCTTTGTATACGTAGTATTTCTTGTACACAGTCGCGTATACCCGCGGGTTTGTTAAGAAGGAACCGCGTACACGCGGGTTTCCCTCTACACAGACGCGTATACACGCCTGTTGCATAACTGCAAGGTCGCGTATACCTAGGCTGAATTTGAAATTTCAAGATCGTTTTTGGTCTCGCCTGGCCGTGGAAGTCTGCGTTCTTTAGAGTCTTTGTACTCCCACCGTGGCGGTGACAGAAGTGAGCCAAGTCTTGTCTTTCGTTTGTCCGAAAACCGATCTTTTTGGCGAAGTGTTCTTGTTGGTGCTAGCACTCCTGGATTGAGTTCCAAGATCGCTTTCTGAGCGTTCTTGGCTGTTCTGCTTTACCAGAACAGAGAGCTTTTGCTCACTGACTCACTCCTTTCTTTGTGTTGTGCTTCGCATTGCGTTCTTTGCTTTGTTTTCGATTGGTTTTCTTGAGTTTCGTAGGCTAGGGTTTTGTTGCAATTTTCGAAGATCTTTTCTTGTTTCTTTGGAGTTTTGTGTTGCGACGAATTTGCACTATTTCTCTTGGCTGTTTGATTGAGTTTTTGGTCTTCCGTTGCTCTCATTGATCTTGCTATTATTAGCCTTATAAGGTTTGGGGGCATAGCTAAAGTTTATGCTTGAAATTCGGTCTCGTTTTGGCTTGGATTGGGATAGTTGTTCTTGGTTTTCTTGAAGCTCTTGTTTTATAAAACTGAAAAGCCCAAAAACATTTGTTTTGCTTTTTGTTTTTTGCATATCAAAAACTCAAAAAAACATTGTTTCTTGTTTTTGTTTTTGTTGTTGCCTTTTTCATTTTCGTTTGGCTTCATCTTTTGGGACTTTAGTGAAGTTTCTTGCTTCTAGTTTTTAGCTTGATTTTGAGGAGAGGGTGTCTTTGATTTCTTCTTCTTATTGTTGAGTATTTTGGTGTCTTATATTGAGAGTTCTTGTTTGCAAGAATTTTCTTTCTAGATATCAAAAGAAGAGTTAAAACTGAAGGAGCCTTTTTGGAAATTTCACCTTGTTTCAAAGGACTTTCTGCATCTTAGAATTTACATGCTAGTGGTCATTTGCATTAGGTGCATTGAATCATTTAGTTAGCTTCTTAATTTTTGTGCGTGTGAGTTTGTAATTCGAAAAGAAAAATACATTTTTTAGCCTCGTAGAACTTTCATAGAAATTGCTCTTCATCGAAAGACAAAGAACTGCATGTGCATGTAGTCAGGTTTTTTATTAATTTCTTTTGCGTCAGAACATCATTGGTTTCAACTCCATATCCTTATGACTTAATACAACAGCCCTTAAAATAAGCGATTTAATCTAAAATCAACTAGCAAAGTTTTATTAAGTGTCAATCACCAACTAGCTAGGTTGTAGGGCCTTGGAATAGGAGAGAGGAGAGTTAACTCTCCAAGGCCGCTCAAACAAACATAGAAGTTTATTAATTGAGCGAAATCCAACTCCGTGAGGTGGACTGGGAAAGCTCTCATCCGAGAGTCAAACGCGATGGGAAGTGAAGGTTAAGAAGAGGGATACCCCCCCTCCGATTAGCTGAATCTAACCTCAAGACCGTTCCGCCCAGCTTCTGATACGGATTGGTGTCCATAGTTGCTGTTCCTAGGTTCCACACGGGTGACTGCGGGGGGGAATACCCGTGGTACCTGAGGCAGACGTCGCATCACTTCCAGCAGTACTTCTGGGGGGTGCCCTTGCGAAGCTTGGGTGCTTGAGCCGGCAAAGGCTGTTGTTAGGAGGTCGGCGTAACTGTTTCTGATACCTTCGCTAGTTGTTATGGGCCCTAATCATCCCAGACTGCTTTCGGAAGGCCCTATACTTCGCTTTCCTGTATTTTGGTGTCCGGTCCTCATCACCCGGAGCGGAAATACTTGGAGGCTGTTTGCTTGCTGTTTCTCAGGGTTTGATTTTTAGTGTGTGCTCTTTGCTCCTAGCGTGCCTTAGCTTTTCACTTTTATTGAGTCTAATATAATAAATTTGTAAAAGTGGCTGATCAAGCGCCTCGACGTTCGAGGAGAGTCCGGGGGTTATCTCCCGTGAGTGCAGAGCCTTCTTCAAGAAGGCGTAGGAGCGATTTAGCAGGTGGTTTTCACCCTGTTGAGTCTGACGCTGTGGAGAGAGATCCTCCACTAAGGTCTGAAGGTTTCGTTTCTGATTCCGGTGTCGGTCCCGAGAGGAGCGTTCCGCTCACCTCGAGAGTGTTATTTCCTCAGGAGGAAGATTTTCAGATAGAAGATATACCTGAGCCTGCAGCTACAGGTCCATCTCCTCTTCCTGCTGATCATCCGTTTGTTATTCAGTACGTCGGACCGGAGTATGAGAGACCGCCGGATCTTCCATATCTTTCTTATCTTTCGATGGCCACGACTGGGAACGCGGCTTCTACCGTGAGTGCTGCGGGCATTCAGACTCCTGCTTCTGTCGAGGCAGGGGGCACTCTTGCTATATCTTCGAGTGCTTCTAGCACTGCTATGTTTGGCTCTGGGTTCACCCAAGCATATGCTTCTCAATCTGGTCCCTTTGTTTCAGGGATCTCCATTGCTGGAAATCCCTCTTTTTCCTTTACCGCCGGTGCAGCTGGATCTACGCCCATGTCCAACATGGCTAGTGGATCAGCTTCTTTTCAGGGTTTCCCCTTTGGGACTAGGCATATTCCTAGTCCCAATCCTTCTTTAGGGTCTTTTCCTTTTACGTCCCAGACCGAAAGTTTCAATCCTTGGGCTCAGGGGCCAAGTTCGACTGCTTTTATGGGGTGGAATCCTATGTTTGCAACGTCGGGGGCAGGGAATCAGTTCATCGCGAGTCATCCAGGGAATGCTTCTTTCCCTGCATCGAGTGCTTATCAGTATTTTTCTCCTCTGTTGCTGTTTCTCAGGGTTTTTGATTTTAGTGTGTGCTCTTTGCTCCTAGCTTGCCTAGCTTTTCACTTTTCTTGAGTCTAATATAATAAATTTGTAAAAGTGGCTGATCAAGCGCCTCGACGTTCGAGGAGAGTCCGGGGTTATCTCCCGAGAGTGCAGAGCCTTCTTCGAGAAGGCGTAGGAGCGATCTAGCAGGTGGTTTTCACCCTGTAGAGTCTGACGCTGTGGAGAGAGATCCTCCACTAAGGTCTGAAGGTTTCGTTGCCGATTCCGGTGTCGGTTCCGAGAGGAGCGTTTCGCTCACCTCGAGGGTATTGTTTCCTCAGGGGGAAGATTTTCAGATAGAAGATATACCTGAGCCTGCAGCTACAGGTCCATCTCCTCTTCCTCTTGATCATCCGTTTGTTATAGAGTACATCGGACCGGAGTCCGAGAGACCGCCGGATCTTCCTTATCTTTCTTATCTTTCGATGGCCACGACTGGGAACGCGGCTTCTACCGTGAGTGCTGCGGGCATTCAGACCCCTGCTTCTGTCGAGGCAGGGGGCACTCTTGCTCTATCTTCGAGTGCTTCTAGCACCGCTATGTTTGGCTCTGGGTTCACCCAAGCATATGCTTCTCAATCTGGTCCCTTTGTTTCAGGGATGTCCATTGCTGGAAATCCCTCTTTTTCCTTTACCGCCGGTGCAGCTGGATCTACGCCCATGTCCAACATGGCTAGTGAATCAGCTTCTTTTCAGGGTTTCCCCTTTGGGACTGGGCATATTCCTAGTCCCAATCCTTCTTTAGGGTCGTTTCCTTTTACGTCCCAGACCCAAAGTTTCAATCCTTGGGCTCAGGGGCCAAGTTCGACTGCTTTTATGGGGTGGAATCCTGTGTTTGTAACGTCGGGGGCAGGGAATCAGTTCATCGCGAGTCATCCAGGGAATGCTTCTTTCCCTGCATCGAGTGCTTATCAGTCTTTTTCTCCTCTATCTACTGCATGGAACCCCTACCAGGGGCTTACATCTTCAGTCAATACTTCAGCGGGGGGAACTAGTCTGGGTCTTGGTAACTCGGCGTGGGGAGGAGGTTCTTCTCCGTTTTCTACGGGTCCTTTCTGGCAGCCCGGTGCCTCATCAAATCCAGGCTATTCTTTTCAGAATGTGGGAAATCCATCCCATCAAGGATGGAATTCTCAGGCTCCGCCGCGATTACCATTTCTGGCAACGTTAAACTTGCCAGACTTGGCGAAGTTAACTAATGACCCGATTCGATATAGTCCCGGTTGGCCTCCGGTTCCAACCAAACTTCCTTCAGACATTCCTAAGTTTGAAGGTAAGAATGGTGAAGATCCGGCAGACCACGTCACCACATTCCACTTATGGTGTTCATCCAACTCTCTGATCGACGATTCGATTAGATTGAGATTATTTCAGCGCACCTTAACTGGAAATGCCGCGAAGTGGTATATAGAGCTCACTGGGGGCAGTTTCGCCACATTTGAAGAACTGGCTGTCACTTTTCTTAACCATTTTCAGTTGCCCGTCAGATATGAGGCTAGGACCGAACTCCTGGCTAATTTTAAGCAGGATGAGGCAACTCACATTTCTGATCATATTCAGGAATGGAGGAGAAGGAAGAGGCTTATCAAAGCCCATATTCTAGGTGAGTTCCTTCTCGAGTGGTTTTTGAAATCGCTTCAGTCAGACATTTCAAAGGATGTATCCATGTCAGGGGTATATTCCGAGGAGCAGGCCATCTTTAGGGCCCAACAGTTAGAGTTGATCTATTCTCAGTCTGGCATGCTTTACAAGTATTTGCCCAATGCTCCTCGCTCCAAAGTGGATCTATCGAAACCCAAACCCGGTCCGCATGGTGACGGACTTGTCGGATCGGTCAGTAGTAGTGCAGCCAGCCTGCTTTCTCAATTGCAGCAGTTGTCTTTACAATCTGCTTCTTCTGGTCAGGCTGTGCCTGTTGATTCATCACCTTCCCAGTCTTTGTCCATTAATGCTGTCCAATCTTCTGAACCCAAAGGAAATCAACAGTCCGATGGGAAGAAGAAGGGACGTAATAACAAGAAGAAGGGCAAGAACGGGAAGGGCAATGCAAATAAGACCAACGAGCGTGTTGGTGAAGGGCAAAAGGAGAAAAAGAAGGTTAAATTTCCGTGCAAGCTTTGTGCTGGAGATCATCTCACGCACCTTTGCCCGAAAATTCAGGATGCTCAGCGCCTGTTATCTCAGCAGGGTTCTTCTAGTTCCCAGGCTGTGCTAACAAACCCTTTTCCCCAAGGGCAGCAATTAATTGTTGGCGCGAACCAAAATCCTGGGGCTTCCTCTGGAGGTCCCCAGGAAGGGGAAATTCCATCGAACATCTTTATGATGAGTGCTCACGTGGATGTCGCTACGAGATCCCGTGATTATGGCGGAGAGGAATCTTCGAAAGCTAAGGAAGTTCCTGATGCTACTGAGCCGCTTCATATCACGAAGCCAACCGTCGAGTCTATGCCTCGGATGCCAAAAGCATCTTCTAAGAGGTCAACGATTAATCCAAACATGAGGGCTGCCCAGAACTACTCGATTGTGGAAGATCTGGCGCAGAGTCCTTGTGCTATGTCAGCTTTAGAGGTACTCCAGTCTTGTCCGGCTCAGCGCAGTGCTTTGCTCACTGCCATTGGGGCTATTGATCCGAAAAATTCTCTTCTGATTACCTTTGATATGAAGAATTTTAAGAAGAGACTTTCTCATCATATGGCCTTCCATATTAAATCATCGTACCGGAAGACTAATATCTTTCGCACGGTCGTTGATGAGGGTGCTTCTACTTGCGTGATGTCTCTCGCATGCTGGAAGACACTAGGATCTCCCAAAGCCGTTCCATCTAGCACTATTCTTACTGCATTCGATGGCCATTCTCATAGGCCCCATGGTATTGTCCCGGCTTTGCCCATCTGTGTTGGGGGCAAAACCGTTAACATAGAGGTTGAGGTAGTAGATGCAACCTTGGACTACAACCTTCTGTTGGGGAGGAACTGGATATATGATATGGATGCTATTGCATCCTCACTATTTCGGATAGTATGTTTCCCCCACGAAGGGAGGATAGTTACGTTGGATCAACTGGACTGTCCTCCTGTAGACCTGGATGCGCCTCCTGACTCATCTGTCCCTAAGTTGGACAATACTAAGGCACCTATCGAGAATCTGGGAGTGGGAATGTATTCTTCCCTGATGGGATCTTTTGATCTTCCTCCTCCTAAGGTGTCTATCAATGCTATTTCATCCTCCAAGGCTCCCCTTCGAAGAGAGTTGTTTCGAACTCATTATTTTTCGGACCCTTGGACCTTACCTTCCCCAACCGCCACTTTGGAGGAAGGGCAAGTGGGTGGAATGGCATTCCCGATTTCTGCAGCTGGGATTGCATATCAGTCTGTTGTTGACACTGCAGAGTCTGATCCAGCTCCTCTTTCGCCGGAAGAGTTGGATGGTGATGTGGCTCCGGCTTGGACGCTTACTTCTTCTTCTGCCCAAGATTGTCTAGATACCACTCTTCCATCTGAAGAGGCCATCCTGGAAGCAATGACAGGTATAGAGAGACCGTGGGATGACTTGCATCATCGGTCTTACTTCCTACCCGACTTGAGCGAAGTCGAAGCTAGTTTTCCAAGTCCTCAGTCTCCTGGACCTGTTCACCCAGTCTTGAGCCCCTTAGCACCAGCACAGGTTTATGCTGAAGGGAACATGGCTGTGATCTCTCCGACTATCCCGGTGAACATCTCCAGGAATCCCAACATTATCGAGAACGTTTTCATTGGAGCCGAATGTTCCCGTGAAGAAGTTCAAATCTATACCGAGCTCTTCAAAGAGTATAGGGATGTTTTTGCTTGGTCTTATGAGGAAATGCCTGGCATAGATCCATCTATCGTCCAGCATGAGATCAAGACATATGAAAACGCTAAGCCGGTCAGGCAAAAACTTCGTCCGGTTAATCCTAGGAAGGCAGCAGCTATCAAAGCTGAAGTTGAAAAGTTGCTTAAGGCGGGATTCATTTTCCCAGTTCCTCTGACTGAATGGGTTTCAAACCCCGTTCCCGTTGATAAAAAGCAAGGAACGATTCGAGTATGCATCGATTTCAGAGACCTGAATAAGGCGTGTCCTAAAGATAATTACCCCACACCTTTCATTGATCAGATTATTGACGAGTGTGCCGGTAACGAGATTTTCTCCTTCATGGACGGTTTCTCGGGTTATAATCAAATTACTATCCGTCCAGAAGATCAACATAAGACCGCATTTATTTGTCCCTGGGGTACGTTTGCATATAAGAAAATGCCTTTTGGTCTGAAAAATGTTGGAGCTACTTTTCAGCGGGCCATGTCTTACGCCTTCCACGACATCAAGAAAATTATTGAGGCATACTTAGATGATCTAGCTGCTCATTCTCGAAAGAGGATGGATCATCCAGGTCACCTCCGGCAAATATTTGAGAGATGTCGTTTTTATAAAATTCGTTTGAATCCGAACAAGTGCGTTTTCGCGGTAACATCCGGTCGGTCGTTGGGATTTATTGTGTCTAATGAAGGGATAAGGGTAGATCCCTTCAAGGTTGAGGCAATACTTCGGTTGCCTCCCCCGTCTTCAATCCGTCAACTTCAAAGTCTCCAAGGGAAGTCTAACTTTCTTCGGAGGTTTATCGTTAACTATGCTGAGATTACAAAGGGATATATGAGACTGTTGAAGAAAGGAGTCCCTTTTCTTTGGGACGACTATGCTCAACGCTCATTCGATGCCTTGAAAAAGGCATTGACCTCTGCTCCTTTACTGAGTCCACCGGATTATAGCAGAGATTTTCTTTTGTATCTGGCTACAGCAGAATCTACCATTGGTATGGTTCTGGTTCAGGAGGATGATGCTCTGGCTGAGCATGTTATTTACTACCTTAGTCGAGGACTGGTAGGACCTGAACTGCGATACACCCTGATAGAAAAATTAGCCTTGGCAGCAGTTCATGCTGTACAGCGACTCCGACATTATATTATTCTTCGCAAAACTTATGTCTTGGCAGCTGCCAATCCATTTCAGTTTGTCCTCAGCAGGCGAGTGATTGGGGGCAAATATAATAGATGGATTGTGATTTTACAAGAATTTGATTTAGAGTTCATGTCTGCCAAATCCAAGAAGTCATTAGTTTTTGCGGAATTGATCTCCGAGTTGCCTTGTGGAGAGGCGATGATCTATGATGAGTCCTTTCCGGACGAACACTTGTTTCTGATCTCTCCACAAGATCCTGGGTATGGGGACATCATTGTATATCTCCAGACTGCGAAGTTTCCCTCTTCTTTTTCGAAAGATGAGCGTCGTAAGCTGCGTCACTTAGCTAAAAGTTATCTGATTATTGGTGATGCTTTGTACCGTCGAGGGGTTGATTCAATCCTAAGACGCTGCTTAAATTTCGAAGAAGCTGAGGCTGTGCTCAATGATTCTCACGGTGGGGCTTGTGGGGGTCATTTATCAGGGCTTGCTACAGCCCAAAATATTTTGCGTGCTGGCTACTTCTGGCCTTCGATTTTCAAAGATTGTATTGAATCGGTCAAGAAGTGTCATCCTTGTCAGGTGTATACTCGAAAAATGCGCGCTCATCTAGCTCCGCTTTTTCCAGTCGTTACTGTCGGACCCTTTACAAAGTGGGGTATGGATTATACTACTTGTAACCCGCCTTCGGCAAAAGGTCACAAGTACATTATCGTAGCAGTAGACTACTTTACGAAGTGGGTCGAAGCTATGCCTACTTTCGGGAACGATGGTGAGACTGCAGCTCTTTTCTTCTTCAACCAAGTCATTGCTCGTTTCGGTATACCTAGAGAGATTGTCACTGACCATGGCAGTCACTTTCAAAACAGTATGATGGCTGAGTTGGCTCTTAAATTGGGTTTCCGGCAGGAGCATTCATCTCCATATTATCCTCAGGCCAATGGCCAGGTGGAAGCCGTGAATAAGTCCTTGAAGACAATTCTTCAATGGACAATTGATAAACATAGATCCAACTGGCACATTATGCTATATCCTGCACTCTGGGCATACAGGACGTCAGTTAAAACTGCAACTGGCTTTACTCCGTTTCAGTTAGTCCACGGGGTGGAATTCGTATTTCCCATTGAATGCGAGATTCCTTCCCTTAAACTGGCTGTTGAGCTTCTTCCTGACACTTCTAGTCTGGCAGAGCGGCTTCTTCATCTGGAACATCTTGATGAGCAGCGTCGAGATGCCGCCACGTTGAACGAAGCGCATAAAAACCGAGTCAAAGTCCGGTACGATAAGGCGGTTAAGCCTAGGGTCTTTTCCGAAGGTGACCTTGTTTTGGTCTATGCCCAAGAAAAAGATGCCTTGGGGGCAGGAAAGTTTAAATCGATGTGGTATGGCCCCTATATCGTCAAAAATGTCCTTAAGAAAGGAGCGTATACCTTGGTTGACTTCGAAGGGAACGAGTTGCCGGAGCCCCGAAATGGGCTCTATTTGAAGAAGTACTATGCCTAGGCTTTGGCCTGGCATTTTGCTTTGTATATAGTAGTTTTTTGTCTTGTACATATCTGTTTGATTTGCGATTTTTGATGAGATGGTGATGTTTTTTGATCTGCTTTGGCAGGTTGTGTTGATGTCATGAGTCATTTTGGTTTCGCCGATGGTGCTAGTAGACACACCCGGAACTTAGCTTCTGCGGCTTGGGTTCTTCATTATCCTTCCGGTCAGCTGTTGGTATCAAGAGGAGTCTGCATTGGTCCTGCTTCCAATAACGTAGCAGAATACACTGCAGTCATTCATCTACTCTCGGAGGCAATATCTTTGGGTGTTGATTCGTTGGTAGTTTTCTTGGACTCCCAGCTGGTGGTGTCGCAGTTGAACAACACTTATCGGGTACGAGATCCTTTTTTATTACGATTGTTTTTGAGGGTACGTTTGTTACAAAGGTCATTTCAATTTTTAACATTCATTCATATTCCTCGAGCTGACAATTGGTTTGCTGAATCATTAGCTAATCAAGCTTTAGATTGGCATATTAATCATTCAATACAATAATTTCTAAATCATCAAGAACATCATACATTTGATACATTTATCACATCACATCAAACATCGCTGTATATATATCATCGGTATGTCAAAAAACTTTACAAAATTTTGGATCCATCAATGCCGTACAAAACTTGGGCTTATGCCCCATCATGTTCAATCTCAAAAAATATACAGTCATCTAATATGTAAAATCTGTCTACTCCTGAGGACCCTGCCCAGCGTTCCTATAGAACATCACTGCAGTGGCCACACGGCGGAACAGTCTAACCCAGTCCCGGGGTACTCCTACAACCCGTCTCTGGACGGCTTCTGGCAAGTCTTCCACAACAGCCAGAGGGATTTGGCGGGTTAGTCCCTCCAAGTTTCTCTGCACGGCCTGGAGGGTCCTGTCAGAATCCGCTGTTTCTGCTTCACCTCTGCGGCGTTTGTGACGTGCTAGGCCCTCAGGACGCACTGGTCCAACATCTGAAACATGATCATTTTTCATTTGTCAGTCATTATGAATCCAAACCAAAAACATGTTTGTTTTTCATTTTCATACATATTTGAAAAATCCAAAAAATCATATAAGTTAAAATTTTTGAAAAAAACTTACCGACTGCTCCCCATGCTGTACCGGGTGGAAGTACTAGATCAGGATCTCCTTGGAAATCCATCCCGGCATAGGGATAGTCGTCCACTGCGATGATTTGTTCTCTCCACCATAAGAAGAACTCATCGTCCCAGGTGGTTCGGGGTACCTCGCTGCCCCCCAGTCTCTTCATCATGTCTGCCCAACGGGCAATTCTTGGATCCCGAGGGCTGCTGATAGTTGAGATGACTTTGGGTCTCAAAGCTGGAACTCTCTCGAAGAAGAATGTAGTCAAAATGGTTCCATAGCCAAACTGTTTTGTTTTTGTTTGGCGAATGGAGGTCAGTTGTTGTTTCATGTTCTGTAGCAGGGCAGTGCACCAATCATACACATGAATTAAGCACTCTACAACTATACTCATGTGCGTCCTGGACGCCTGATGCAGTGAGGCAGATCCTGCCACTCTGCCGATGGTGAATAGGAGGATCTTTATGTGCAAGTCCCTGATATCTCTGATTGCAATTTGTGTGCCAACTTTCTTGGAATTTTCTATGCAATAGATTTGGACATAGTCCTCCACGGTTAACCCTCCCAGGGGCCTTCCGTGCAGATCCACTGGGTCTCCCCTTCTGGAGAGTCCAGTGATGAAGTATATATCTTCCACTTCTATGCGTAGTGGCATTTGATCAATGATGAAACAATCCCGATCCGGTTCCCAATAATTTACCAGCATTTCAAGCAATCTCACATTACTTTTCATATTGGGCATTTTGAAAAATTTGAATAATCCACAGTTTCGGAGGACATTTTGTGCTGTGCGATCTTCCATGACCTCTTGGTCTATTGCACTATGCTCGCGTTCCCTCCATGAGATATTCATCCTGAAAAATTTCATTAAAATTTGCATTAGAAACTTCTTTTTGAGTTATGGACCTGCGCATACGCGACTTGTTCTGTGCACAGTCGCGTGTATACGCGGCTCCAATTCATTTAACCCGCGTATGCGCAGATACGCATTTTTTAAGAAGGGTTTCTAGGCAAAAATTCACTTAATTTTAAATTTTAAACGGACAAAATGATTAAGCAGGATGAATAAGGAGCCTACCTGAAGTTTCGCTGAATTCCGACGGTCGGTTATTCCTGATTTGACGAAACAAGTTTTTAGCTCCAGAGCTCTTTTTCCAAATCAGCTATGCAATAATGAACCAATTGAGAGGTAATTTGTGTATTTATGGCTAAAAATTGAAAATTTTTGCAAAAATTTCCTTATGCTTATTTTTTCGATCTGTCTTATGCTGTATAACTTGATTGCTTGGAAGTGCCTAGTTTGGTATGTTTCAGGTACATTTTGACGATTTCGAGATTTTTTCTGGTTTTTGGCCCATGTGTTCAGACTCTTCACGGCAGGTATATGATCTTCACTGGCATATAGGTTAGGCAATCACTTTCCGTTGCATCTTGCATTCTAGCCTCCATCCTGATCACTTGCCTTAGGGTCGATCCCATCAGGTCATGAGTATTACACCCATTTCACTCGCCGATTTTTAGATCATGACTTGATGGTAGAGCCTTCCTTTACATGGGCTTCCTAGTTAGTTCCTCGCTATCATTTGTTGCCCATGCTGCTTTTTATGTAGGCTCGGGAGTCCTCTTTAGTCCCGTCATGTCTTTTGTGTTGAAGCTTCATTCTTCTCCTTCATCACTTATCATTTTTCTGGCTTATACCCTAGAGGCTCCCTGGTGTCGTTAAGTTGTATTACTGCATTGCATATTGGCTACTTGTTTATCCCGGCCTTTAGCCGGCTTCATTTGGACTCGATGTTTAAGCCAACTTTTGACCTTGACTTTCTGTACAAGTTAACCATTGCATGCACTTAGCTATCACGACTTGACACCTTTATACCCATGGATGGAACGTTCCTCTGAGTATCACTGACCAGTTTTCGCCACCTTGTATTGAGCATAGGATTGTTCCAATCCCAGGAACTAGTGCATCTGCTTTCTTGATACTCGTTCTGTCCATTGTATCATAGCATTCTTTTATTCTTTTTCAGGCTTATTATGAAAAAGACAAAAAAAATCAAATATAAAAAAAAGAGCGGGAACGGGATGTATCTTCGTTATTTTGATGGCAGTACAGAGTCAGTTTGTCGCCCTTGAACAAAGCACATATACTTATATATATTTCCTTCATCTGGGATGGTTCTAGTTTTGACCTAGGTTCAGCCTTTACCATGTTTCACTTGTCAGTTCTCCCCCGGTTGGTTATCTCTTCCAATCATATGGAGAGTTTGTTTTGCCTCCTGCGAGACAGACTTATACAGTGTCACTTTTTACTGCCATGGTCATCACAGAGTCGTGCTTTTTGTTCAAGGGAAGTCTAGCCTGAGTCGGCCATTCTGCGGTGTCTCTTGACTCATTATTCAGTCGGCCTTCCCGGTCTTGTCAGTATCATGTTCTATCACATCAGATGTTTTGACCTTCTGCTCGTGCTAGTTTGAGAAGGTCCCCATTGACTTCTTGCTGGCGGGTTTGTCTCTTATCGACTACGACACATTGCTCTGAGAGCAAGCCTAGAGCCGCACCTTGGGCCTATTTCCATCATTGATAGGTGACCTCGTGCTCAGTATTTGATCATCATCATGGGTCTTTGACTGAGTGGTTTCCCCTGTGTTCGACGTCAGCACACATTATCACACTTGGGATTCGTGCAGTACCTGGATTTCCATTTGACCCTATCGGTGGATTTCTCGCCTCTGTGTCAGCTTTCATTCTTGGTTGGTTCAGAGGGTTTCTTCCGTGCGCTAGCTTCATCTTGTGCACGTCGGAAACGTACTTCGGTTTTGGTTCCATCACTCTCCTTCGTCCGATTCCTTCCAAATCTTGGCCTGCGGGTTACACTCGCGCTGGACTGATGTGGGATGCCCTAATGCCTTCCTTCCAGCAGATCTTTTCCCATCGACTCCGACTCATTGCTCTGGGAACAAGATCTAGAGTCTTTTTGTCAGTACCTTAGGGTTTGCAGTCATCAGTGGCAGACTCTTCGCTATCGACAATGGGGATTCATCATTGCCTCCTGATTGGTAGATTATTTCAAGTGTTCGACTTCAACTCATTCATTCGCACTTGTTAGATTGTACTGGGGCACCTTGACACTCATTTTCATTATTGGTGGGTTGTCTCGCGTTGGTTAACAGTATACATCATTGACCGGTAATCCAACGATTTCTCACATGGTCGACTTCAGCTCATTTATTCCCATTGTGTAGAATTGTGCCATAGTGATCGGTGAAGACCTCTGGTTGCATCAAGATTTCTGGCTCAATCGTTGACGCTTCTCTCGCTTTTGCCGTTGTTGCTGCCCACCCTTATATGTTGCAGGCTCAAAGATGCCAGCATCTTATATGTTGGCTCCCGAGTTGCGGATTGTACCGATTATTCCGCCTCTTATGATCCCAGAATGGAGATTCGCCATAAGATCTACATCCAAATGTACTCACTTTGGATCGCCTTTCTATATGTATACTTGGACATTGATATGTATTTGTCTTTCCTGTCTCGATGATTCACTATGTACTTTCAGTTCAGTTATACTTGTATACATATTGGATCTATTTCAGTACTTTCCATATGATGTATTTTTGACTGAGCATGGTTATGCCCGCCTCAGCATGAGTTGACTCTCCGGTTTCTTTCATTGGTTTTTGGCAGGCTGAAATCTGGTGAAGTCCTCTCTTGTCCTTGCGAAGTTCTTTCTATGTGCATAATACATTTCGGCCATCATGTACCCCTTCTCACCTCATATATTAGGGGGCATCTGTTATAGCATCATTTCTCACCTTGACATGATTCATGATTGCTTCATGGCTTTATGGGCACCCATTCCTACAGACTTGGACAAATTCACTTAAAAACAGTGGAAAATCCTCCATACGCGACTATGCCCGTGTTTTTCCGCGTTTATACGCGAGTACAGCTAGAATTTTCCGCGTATGCCATTTTAATGATTAAAAAATATATAAAAATCCCTAATTTCGCGCTGGGTTGATGGTTACTCAGGTAGTTCAACCACCCCAGCCCGTGGCCAACTGTTTCCAACTCCTGAAACTACTTGGAGGGACTATAAAAAGACCTCATATGTATGGCCTAAGAGAGAGAGAATTATTATTATTATACTCTGTTGGTTCCCTATCCAAGTCTGATTCCCCGTGCCTCCTGCACTTTCCCAGTTCATTTTAGGAAACCCTTGTTTCCTTGAGATATACATCCCTTTATATGTTATCTCGTGTGCACTCATTTGGAAGGAGTCTTAGCGAGGCAAGGGCTGGACGGATCCGGACGACGGTCTGCGAAGGCCTTGGAAGGATCAGGTGATCTCTCCACTTACTTTTGTACGTACTATTTTTATAAATACAGAAGTATCATGCTGTTCCCGAAATAAACGTGTTAGTGTATGCTTTAATGTATGAAGAATATTTGTTATACAAGCATTCATGATGATTTATTTAATGTTTTATATGAATCTCACTAACATATAGAGTAGAAATATACCGTACAACTTGTCCTTTGTGCTGGTTTCTTCTTGTATTTCAGGTGAAAGAGGAAGGACGGTTGCAGGGAGTTTGAACTCCACGTGGATCTACTTCAAACGTAGGACCAACGGGTAAACCTCTCATTCTACTCGATTTCGTTTTTATGAA
>JAXQQM020074616.1:0-123410 GCA_034641835.2 Pinus albicaulis
GTTTTGCCATCTATAGTTTATAAATAAATAAAAAGTGAGTAGAGAAGGGTCTAACTCACTTAAGTGAAATAAAACATCCTCCTAGTAGCACAACGTTGTGACTTAAGGGGAGCCAAGGGGGCCAAACACCACGTAGAGAAGGGGGCCCACGTACACTCTAGAAGCTTCTGCACAGATGAGGATGAGCACGTGGAGGAGAGAGAGGCTACGTTGGGGTTTTGGAGGGAAACCAACGTTATAAAATATGGAGGAGCCTCCTCATTTGATTCATTCTGGAGTTGATGATATTGAGCTAGACGTTTTGTCTTCTTGAGCACGCTGGCTGTTTAGCCTGTCTGCAGCACTGTTTAGTGCATTGAGTGTCTCCGGTCGGAGATCTCGCTCTTAGCCCCGGGGGACTTCGAGTGCCTGCTCGGGCAAGGTTATTTCTTCAGTATTTTGTGAGAGGTTTTGTTGTTTGGGTTTGCTGCGGAGCTAGGCTTTCATAGAGACTGCGTAGTCACTGGGAGAGAGGACGCAGTCCATTTTGGAGGTGGTCCGGATCGGGATTTCTACAGGGGATTTAGTCGAGATTTTGAGCAGAGGATCAGCCTTTTCCTGCAGGAGGATTTTGGTGGAGTTTGAGGCAGTGTTTCAGCTATTTTCATTTAGCCTCTGCGCAGAGCCTTGGAGGCCAGCGTAATTCCCTGAGGAGGTATTTTCTGGTGGTTTTCGGGGGTTGGCCATTTTTGATATGGTTTCTGGGTTTTGTCCGGGTTGGTGAGTAGAGGAGGTTTGCAGATTTTCAGCTCATTCCGGCAAGGGGATCAGCCCCTAGTCTTTAGTTCATTCCAGCAGTACTAGCTACACGACAGTTTTCCAGCAGCTGGGACGCAGTTCAGAGAGCAGCCATTTCCTGTATATTCTAAGAGTATTTCTTCACTTGCCTTGAGCAAGATTAGGTGCCATCACTTTGATCACCTATTGTACTTCATTATATTTCTCAGATTAATAAAATGGCTTAGCATTTCCTCTCTATGTTTCTGGACGAGTTGCCGTATTTGCCGTATTTTCTTTCTATGCTATTATATGTTTGCTGCACTGTTGTTTTTATATATTCTTGAGCATTCTAGTTCTATACCACTTGGTGCGTTTATCTTTCACTCGTAGACAGAGTCTGGAAAGGGCCAGGTAGCCTCCGGATCTCGTCCTCTTTTCAGAAGTGAAATATCCGATAAATGCCCTCCCAGTCTATCTCTAGTTGGAGTTTGCTGTGTTTTAAAGATATCCTTGAAACAGGATATTACAGTGGTATCAGAACATAGTTCTGGCTCAGCCTGTGGTCTATGACACCGGGGAGGAGACCATATATTTGTTATAGAGGCAGGAAGTACAGAGACCGTGAGCGTATGTTGGAGAATACCTACGGAGAGGGAGACTGTGTGCGAGTGGTGGACACAGAGCAGGAGAGAGCGCCTGTGACAGACGCAGAACAGGAGGAGCCTGTATTAGATTCAGAGCAGAGAGGGCCGATGGCAGATGACACAGAGGCCAAACAGTTTGGGGAGGCACTCCTCAAATCGGTGCAGGATCTAGCTAGACAGATCGAGGTGATGGGTCAGAGATTCACCGTTGTAGAGGCTAGACAGAGTGAGACCCCACGAGTTTTCCAGGTTGGAGAGGGATCAGGTACATCCCATCATTTGCCGGAGCATGGTGTTGCTCAGCGTGATACTCCTCAGCCGATGGCTTCACATGCACCTACCCGCTCTACCATGCCCACTTTCTTGGGAGCAGACACAGGGGCAGGAGCCCAGCAGGAGGCAGAGCCCGGACACATGGGCGAGTATTTTGCAGAGTATCAGGCCTATGGGCAGGAGTTCAGGGATGCTCTCTCATTCCGAGATTTTGTTCAGCTCCAATGGGACAGTAGACCCCGCGACCATCATAGAGGGCACCGACATTACCATGATGGAGATTCCCACTGCACATCTAGTAGATTTCATTTGCCTACGTTTGATGGCTCATCAAACAGTTCGGCAAAGTCTTGGGTGGAGAAGCTGGACATCTATTTCCAGCTTAACCAGATGTCGGAGACGGAGGCCATCAAGGTGGCGACTTTACATTTGGATGGTGAGGCCTAGGACTAGTGGTTCCATTGGATGGTTACACTTGAACACTCTACAGTGACGACATATGCCGAGTTTACCAGGAGGTTGATGGAGCGTTTTGACTGGAGGGATCCGGAACAGCATTTTGTTGAGCTGACAAGGCTCAAGCAGACAGGGAGCCCAGAGACATACATTGCAGATTTCTTGAGGGTTTCGGTGATGGTGCCAGATCTATCCGCGACACGGATGATCTATATGTTTGTGGAGGGATTGGCAGAGCCACTTCGAGGTCTAGTCAGATCTACTAGACTAGCTACACTCTAGGATGCCATTAGCAGGACCAGGGACTTACAGGATGCATTGCCCAGGACGCGGACACCTTACCCCTAGAGACAGGGCTTCCAGCCCAAGGGGAAGGATGTGAGGGTTCCTCCTCCAAAGGGGAATCCGGGACGGGCACAGATAGATGATGATGTCAGGAGGGAGTTGAGGAAGAAGCAGCTATGCTTCACTTGTCAGGAGCCATGGGCACAAGGGCATAGGTGTGCTGCTGGCAAAGCACATTTCATTGAGGTCTTCTCCGATGATAGCGGGGAAGAGGATGAGGAGGATGATGAGGAGGCAGGAGATAGTCAGACGGCTCAGGATTAGTTGCTGCCTCCACCTCCAGGGACAAGAGGTGCAGCTTTTGCACCCACAGGAGGAACCCTTGCAGCCTTGCGAGGTGTTCCTAAGTATTTGACGTTGCGCGTACAAGGGACAGTACGTGGCCAGCGAGTATCAGTCTTGGTTGACAGTGGGGCGACCCACAACTTCATTGATGCACAGATGGTCGAGAGGAGGGGTATACCGACCGAGAGCTTTGACGGATTTTCAATCTTGGTCCCAAGAGCCCAGACGATGCAGTGTGCCCGGTATGTTCCAGAGTTGGCGGTGACGATGGGTACCTACACCGTGACTGATCACTTTTTCATGGTCAACATCCTGGATACTAATGTGGTATTGGGTGTTCAGTGGTTGATTACTCTGGGGAAGGTCACCACGGATTGGGAGGCCTTAGAGATGGAGTGGGATGACAAGAAGACCGAGAAGCATGAGAAGATCCGCGGGATGCACACTTACCCACCTCAGACTGTTTCAGCACACCAGATGGAGGCAGACTTTCGGAGGGGAGACATAGAGTGGGTGGTTGAGTTGCGGGCATCAGAGGCAGAGACCACCAGTCGAGCAGTTCATCCGGATATACAGGCCATCCTTGACAGGCATGATGTAGTGTTTGGGGATATACCACCAGGTCGGCCACTGGACCGAGGGTTTGAGCACACCATTGAGCTTGAGCAGGGTATTCAGGCGGTGATCACTACCCCCTATAGGCATCCCAAAGCCTATCGGGATGAGATTGAGCGGGCCATCCAGGAGTTGCTGGCTCTTGGGCACATCAGACCGAGCACGAGTCCGTTTGCTTCTTCCGTGGTGTTGGTGAAGAAGAAGGACGACACCTTGAGGATGTGTATTGACTACAAGGCCCTGAACAAGAAGACCCTGAAGAACAGGTATCCTATACCCAGGATCGATGAGTTGATGGATGAGCTGAGAGGAGCCAAGTTCTTCTCAAAGATTGATTTGAGATCAGGGTACCATTAGATTCGCGTGAGGGAACAGGACATTCCCAAGACCGCCTTCAGGTGTCATTATGGGCACTTTGAGTTTTTGGTTATGCCTTTTGGGCTAACCAATGCACCAGCTACTTTTCAGTCTTGCATGAACCATATCTTCCGCAGTCATCTGAGGAAGTTTGTATTGGTCTTCTTCGATGACATACTCATATATAGCAAGACTTGGGAGGAGCATCTCCAGCATATAGAGGCAGTACTACGCATCTTGGAAGAGCAACAGTTCTATGCTAAGCTCTCCAAGTGTGAGTTTGGGATGACGGAGATGTTGTATTTGGGTCACATTATTGGAGTGGACGGAGTGAGAGTCCATGAGGAGAAGATTAGAGCCATCAGAGATTGGCCGGAGCCGAGGAACGTGACGGAACTTCGAGGGTTCATTGGGATATGTACCTATTACAGGAAGTTCGTCAGAGGTTTCTCATAGCTTGCTGCACCCCTTACAGATTTGACGAAAAAGGGGGCATTCAGTTGGTCAGATACAGCGCAGCGAGCCTTTGATAGGCTCAAGGAGGTGATGAGTAGCTGCCCAGTGCTTGCATTGCCGGATTTTACGCAGCCATTTGTCTTGGAGTGTGATGCGTCGAGAGAGGGGATCGGCGCAGTATTGATGCAGGGGGGACACCCTATAGCCTTTGAGAGCCGGAAGCTCCTTCCGCACGAGAGGTTGTATCCTATATATGACAAGGAGATGTTGGCCATCATGCATGCCTTGGCCAAATTCCGGCAGTATCTGGTAGGGAACAGGTTCAGGGTGAGGACTGATCACAATAGCCTCAGGTTCTTTCTGAAGCAGAAGCAGCTGCAGGAGAGGCAGCAGAAGTGGATCAGTAAGATCCAAGCATATGACTTTGACATTGAGTATGTCAAGGGTAAGAATAACGTGGTAGCAGATGCCCTTTCACGTAGACCAACCATGTTATCTCTTATGAGCTTGGATACAGATTGGAGGGCTCAACTTTTAGTTGAGTACTCCAAGGATAGATTTGCATGTGAGGTGTTGGATGGACAGGTGGCGGATGACAGGTACAGGGTGGTTGATGAGATCATCTACTACAAGGACAGGATCTTCTTGATTGAGGGGTCTCAGCTTAAGAAGAAAATACTCCAGGCATCACATGATTCTCCATTGGCAGGTCATCAGGGGTTTACTAAAACCTACAGGGCCATTAGAGAGAGGTTCTCATGGAAGGGCCTCAAGGAGGATGTACTCCAGCACATCAGGGAGTGCGATGTTTGTTAGAGGAACAAGGGGGAGATGAGCCATCCCGCAGGATTGTCGCAACCTCTTCCCATTCCGGAGGGGAAATGGGAGAGCATATCGATGGATTTCATCACAGGGTTGCCCATGGTGCAGGGCAAGGATTGTATCTTTGTCGTCGTTGGTCGGTTGACAAAGTATGCACACTTTTTCACCATATCCGTGCATTACACAGCAGCACAGGTGGCCGAGCTGTTCTTCAGAGAGGTTTTCAGGCTGCATGGTCTTCCTAAGACTATCATCAGTGACAGGGACAGCCGCTTCATGGGCGGATTTTGGCAGGAGCTTTTCCGGCTTGTGGGGACGGAGTTGACACCGAGTACCAGTTATCACCCACAGACGGATGGACAGATGGAGATAGTTAACAAGTGGCTGGAGGGCTACTTGCGTAACTATGTTAGTGGGCAGCAGCGAGCATGGTTGAGATGGTTGCATTTGGGGCAGTATTGCTACAACACGACACATCACATGTCCATTGGTATGTCACCGTTTTATGCTTTGTATGGGTACCATTCCTTATCTTTTGCTGATGTGATGTTCGGTGCTAGCAAGGCTCCTAGAGCCAAGATTTAGATCCAAGAGAGTTAGGACATCCTCCAAGCTCTCAAGGACAATATGGCTACAGCACAGAACCAACAGAAGCTGTATGCCGACAGAGGTTGGGTGGAGAGACAGTTTGAGGTAGGGGACTTGGTCTACCTACGATTACAGCCATAACGATAGTCATCGCTGAAACAGAAGGGAGCTGAAAAGCTCAAGCCTCGCTTTTACGGACCATACAGGGTGATACGCAAGATTGGGCAGGTTGCGTATGAGTTGGAGCTGCCCCAAGGCAGCAAGATCCACAACGTTTTCCATGTATCATGCCTAAAGAAGACGCTGGGGCAGCAGGTGACAGTGACAGAGGAGCTACCACCTACGGATGATGAGGGGCACATGGTGTTGCATCCAGAGGCCATTATTGATACCAGGGAGAGGCAGTTACGGAGCAGGACAGTCCAGGAATTCTTGGTGAGGTGGAAGAATATGCTGGATGAGGATGCCACTTGGGAGAGCGAGAAGATTTTGCAGCATCCATCACTTCAGTTGCTTGAGGACAAGAAACATTTTGTTGGGGGAGACTGTAATATTCCTAATTAGCGACAGCTAATTGGAATATTCGATTTTGTTCAGTTTTGCTGTCTATATTTTATAAATAAATAAAAGTGAGTGGAGAGGGTCTAACTCACTTAGATGGAATAAAACACCTTCCTAGTAGCACAATGTTGTGACTTAAGAGGGAGCCAAGGGGGCTGAACACCATGTAGAGAAGGGGGGCCCACGTAAACTCTAGAAGCTAATGCGCAGATAAGGATGAGCACGTGGAGGAGAGAGAGGCTACGTTGGGGTTTTGGAGGGAAACCAACGTTATAAAAGATGGAGGAGCCTTCTCATTTGATTCATTCTGGAGTTGATGATATTGAGCTAGACGTTTGTCTTCTTGAGTGCGCTGGCTGTTTAGCCTGTCTGCAGCACTGTTTAGTGCATTGAGTGTCTCCGGTTGGAGATCTTGCCCTTAGCCCTGGGGAACTTCGAGTGCCTACTCGGGCAAGGTTATTTCTTCAGTATTTTGTGAGAGGTTTTGTTGTTTGGGTTTGCTGCGGAGCTGGGCTTTCATAGAGACTGCGCAGTCACTGGGAGAGAGGACGCAGTCCATTTTGGAGGTGCTCCGGATCGGGATTTCTGCAGGAGATTGAGCCGAGATTTTGAGCAGAGGATCAGCCTTTGCCAGTAGGAGGATTTTGGGGGAGTTTGAGGCAGTGTTTCAGCTATTCTCATTTAGCCTTTGCGCAGAGCCTTGGAGGCCAGCGTAATTCCCTGAGGAGGTATTTTCTAGTGGTTTTCGAGGGTTGGCCATTTTTGATATGGTTTCTAGGTTTTGTCCGGGTTGGTGAGTAGAGGAGGTTTGCAGATTTTTATCTCATTCCGGCAAGGGGGTCAGCCCCTAGTCTTCAGTTCATTCCAGCAGTAGCAGCTACACGGCAGTTTTCCAGCAGCTGGGGCGTAGTTCAGAGAGCAGCCATTTACTGTATATTCTGAGAGTATTTCTTCACTTGCCTTGAGCAAGATTAGGTGCCATCACTCTGATCACCTATTGTACTTCATTATATTTCTCAGATTAATAAAATGGCTTAGCATTTCCTCTCTATGTTTCTGGATGAGTTGCCGTATTTGCCGTATTTCCTTTCTATGTTATTATATGTCTGTTGCACTGTTATTTTTATATATTCTTGAGCATTCTAGTTCTATACCACTTGGTGCATTTATATTTCACTCTTAGACAGAGTCTGGAAAGGGCCAGGTAGCGTCCGGATCTCGTCCTCTTTTCAGAGGCGAAATATCTGGTAAATGCCCTCCCAGTCCATCTCTGGTTGGAGTTTGCCGTGTTTTAGAGATATCCTCAAAACAGGATATTACATTGTGGTTACTCTTATTGATTCTAGCAGCAGCAAAGTTATCATATCTGGACCGTACTAGTCAAAACCAACAAGTCTTACCGGTTGGAGAGGAAAAGCAATTCGGACCAGTAAACTAGACCGTTTTTAGTCGGTTCAATAGTGAACTTGCTTTTTTCCACTAAACTCTTTTGGTTGTGAACTATGTTGATTTTTGTGTAGCATTGGATGTGCTCTAGCTCAGAAACTTTGTGGAGGGGCTAGGACACATGAGATCTCCAAGACCCAGATATCGTTTGGAGAAATTCCACCTAGAGCTTAAGTTATTCAAATAATTAATTATTTTAATGGGGACCCTAATTCTAAACTTAGGGAAATTAAATAATTAAATTGAATTAATTTAAACATGTGGATGAGAATGTTCTAAGTGACGAGGATCAAGTCTTTTCTAATCTTAGCCGTTGATTAGAGATTAGATCACGGTCATTGATTCGTCAACTGGGAAAGTATTAAAGGAAAGCTTGGGGTCAGTTGGAGAACATATACACAGAGTAGCAACACTTGAGATAAGTCGAAATTCTGGGGGGCGTTTTGCTGAGAATTTAGGATTGAGCTTGCAGTGCAGCAAGAGGCAGTCCGGTAGTGGGATTTGTTGGAAATATTGTTAGTGATGGCAAAGGAGCAAAAAGGAGTAGCACCAGAATTATCATTAAGGACAAAGGAGAAGATCGAGATCAGCTGGAGTATAAAGGAGCTATAAGGCAAAGAAGGAAAAAGTACAGTGGAGGAGAAGAAAAGAGGAAGAGGAGCAACAAAGTGCCAAAGGAGCAGCATTAGAGGCAAAGGAGCAAGGCAGAGGAGCAGCAAAGAGGCATGGATCAACACCAAAATTATCATTAAGGCAAAGGAGTAGAGAGGAGCAACAAAGAGGAAAGGAGCAGCATTAGAATCATTTTCTAAGGCAAAGCTGCAAAGAGGAGCAGCAAAGAGGCATGGAGCAGCTTCAGAATTATTACTTAAGGCAAAGGAGTAGCAAAGAAGCAAGGAGCAGCAAAAGAGGCAAAAGATAGTGTCATGCATCAAAGAAGAAAATTGTGCAATTCAGGTTCAAGTTGGGTGTATGCGTACAGAATACGTGCAACAAAGAAGAAATTAACAGGTGCAACCAAAGAAGAAAAGGCGTGAAGGAGTGAACGAGTGTGTCGAGTCGTGCAAATACACGTTCATAACAGTGTTGGCGGATCGCATATCACAATCGGAGTAGAAGGAATATCGCACAAACACAGAAGTCACAGAAAATGCGAAGTGCGATATGATGTCGTGGCAGCTGATGTGGCCCCGACCCCACATATCGCAATGAAAGTTTGATGACGTGGCAGTAACGTGGCAACCTTGGTGGGACCCAAACCCTTTATCGCATATCGCAAGTCGCAAAGCTCAGAAGGGATAGTGCTTATGTACCACGTCGAAACGCTGAAATGTGAAGAGCGACGAGAACGCGGATGCGATAAGCTTCAAAGCTAAAATCTAAAGGATTTAAAGTCCGACTGTGGGACCCAATCGCATATCGCACATCGCAAGCTCAGAAGGGATAACACCCATGAACCACGGTGAAAGGCCGACTTGCCGAAGTGTGATAAAAGGAGTAGTACGCGATGGAGTTTCAAAGCTAAAGACCAAAGCATTTCAAATCCGGATGTAAGGCCTTTTGTTAAGAAATCGCATCGGAGGTGGAACAGGTGAATATAACGTAGAAGTTCAAGGAATGCCGAAATGTGATAAAGGGACCGGATGCGATGCAGCTCAGAGCTATTATTTAATATATTTCAAGTCCGGGTGTATGTGTTTTTCCTTTGTTAAATCGCATTGGAGAACAGAGGAGGTTTATAACATAGAACGTTAGAATGCCGAAATGCAATAGAAAAGAGGACGCGATACAGTCATCAAAGGTAATGAAATATATTTTAAAGTCCAGTCTTACGGAAATTACAAAGGAAAATCTGAATGCGGAGTAGACTCGGGTGAAGAATAAGGCTCGACACTATGTGCACGGGTGTAAGAGCGGTTATGCTTTGATAATAGAAAAAGACTAAACACGGAGGAGTCTCGGGTAAGTGACCCGACACAAAGCAAAAGGCAGAGAAAGTTGAACGTCACAGTAATGAGGAGATAGGCACCATGGGTCGAGTCGGGCTCATTAAAACCTACAGGGCAAAGTTGAGTGTTGAGACAAGGAGAAGGCTAAACGCTACGGGCAAGAGAAGGAAGGCAGATAGGTAGAGTCGGGCAAAAGGAGCATATGGTGGCACTGTTGGAATGTGCAAGTTGGGTCGAGTTGGGCAAAAGGCATTTGTGCAGAACTATTATAATATAACAACAGAAACAGAAAAGACAGTGACATCAGCAGAAAGGACAAATGCACAGCAAGCCAAGAGCTGAAAGGGCTGAGTGAAATATATTTGTTGTAACTGTAAATGTAAATGAATTAATTATTTTTTATTGTATGTGATGCAAAGGCAAGTCTCCGTAGGCATAGGAAAAACTCCAATGAGTGTTGTAATGATTATTTCTGATGTAATAACCTGAACTGAAGTGTAAGGAATCAAATGGGTGGAAGGCATAGGGTCAGGCCTGTTCACTTCGAATTCCCTGTAGAATGCAAACAATCATGTAGTTATCGGTATAAACATGTAATATCAGTGTGCATAGATAGGTTAGAGAGTAGCAGAATGGAAGAGAGTTGAAGAGTGTCAGAGAGCTGTAGAATGGAAGAGAGCTGAAGAATGTAAGAGAGCTGCAGAATTAGGAGGGAGAGAGCAGAAGAATCAGAAAGAGTTGATAAAGATGTTGTGCACATCAGGAGCTGATATGAAGCAGAAATGAAGGCAGAAAAGGCAGCAATGAAGAAAGAGGATAACAAAGCTGATATCCAGGTAGATTAGCATATGATTTTCATGTTGAGTGAGAGGATTGTAGTCTCCTTTCAAGTTGTAGCTTGATAAATTTTCAGTTGGAGTTGGGTGAGGTAGGAGCCTCCTGTAGGTTGTAGCCTACAGAAAATATTTGGGAGTTGGAGCTTCCTTGCAAATTGTAGCTTGCAAAATTTGAGGTAGTAGCCTCCTGTAGGCTGGAGCCTACAGAAAATTAGTTGTGAGAAGGAGTTGGAGCTTGCCTTTGCATCACAACAATAATAAGATGTGGTTTTCTCCCTTATGGGTTTCCACTTATATTTGTTTTCTATGGGCTTGATGAGTATGTGTTGATGTGATGTTTTAATATGCTTAATTACTTGTTGTCCACACATTCAGTTTGTTGATTCATTATGTATTATGATGCTTATAAAATGTAGTTAATGGGTGTAAAGAAAAAGTTTTAATGTCCATGAATGTACTAAACTGATTCACCCCCCCTCTTAGTTTAGCTAAAGGTTCATCAATTGGTATCAGAGCCAGTTCTTTCTGTACCACTTTAACCACTGGAAGGAGATCCTTAGTCCCCAAAATGGCTAGCCTAGAAGGAAGCGCTACAAATTAATCCCCTATGTTTACTGGCACAAACTATGTTTTCTAGAAAATAAGAATGAGTACATACTTAATGTCTCTTGGAGTAGGAGTCTGGGTTGTTGTGGAAGAAAAATATGCACCAAAGGATATAGACACTGAGGAAGAAGCCAAAACAAATTTCATAGCTAATGCAAAAGCAATGAATGCACTCTTGATCGGTTTAAGTGAGTCAGAATTTATCAAAGTAATGCACAGTAAGACTACCAAAGAAATCTGGGATACATTAGAAAATATTCATGAGGGAGATACAAAGGTGAAGATGGCCAAACTACAAGCACATAGATCTCAGTTTGAAAACTTAAAAATGAAAGAAGATGAAGATATAGCTTCATTCTTCTTAAGAGTTACAAAAGTTGTGAATATCATGATAGGCCTAGGAGAAGAAATTAAAGAAAGTGTTGTAGTACAAAAATTATTGAGATCACTACCACCCAAGTTTAATCCTAAGGTTTCTGCCATAAAAGAAACAACAAACTGGGAAACCTTGACCGGGAACCAATTACTTGGCAACCTAACAACATTTGAGATGAGACTTCCTAAAGGGAAGTCAAACATGAGGGAGGCTGCCTTTAAAGTAGACAAGTGCATAGAAGTGAAGGAAGGTACATGCTTATGCTCTGATGAAGAAGAAGCCAAATTTGCTAGAAGATTGGATAGAGACACAGGTAAGTACAAAGGTAAACTTCCATTTAAGTGCTTTAATTATGGAAGAGTGGGGCACTATGCTTCAAAATGTCCTCATAAGAAGATAGAGAATCAGTCAAAAGGGAAAGAGAAAAGAAATTTCAGCAATAGGCAGAAAGGGAATAGATTTAATAGAAGAACATTCTATGCTCAACAACACAGCAGTGCATCTGAGAGCTCAAATGAATCCCCAATGAAGAAGGAACATCAAAATTCATTTTGATGGCCAAGGGAGAGTCGGAGGAAGATTTCCTGGAATTTGAAGAAGAAGGTGAGGTAGATCTTGAGGTGGAGTTGGTGAGTGCCCTAAAGGAAATAGATAGACTCAAGCTCAAGACTAGAAAACAGAAGGCAATCCTTCTGAAATATGTAAAGGAAGAACCAAACTCTGAAGATTTTATTAAGTTGAAAATTAAACTAGAAGAAGCAAGGAAAGTAGAAGACATTCTGTTGCAGCAAATAAGAGAGAAAAGTCAGGAATGTGGAAGATTGGAAGAAGAGGTGGTGAGTCTGAGGAAGAAATTGGAAAAGGCTCAAACTGATTTAACAATGAACATTCAGCAGTTAAAAGGTGATGAACTATTGGACAGGATATTAAATGCACAAAGATCTCCTCTTGTAAAGGCTGGGATAGGATATGAAGGAGAATCCAGCAAGTTGAAGGCAGAGGATAAGAAATATATCACTTTTGTAAAAGTTGTCATAGGAGACAATGATAATTCTCATCAAGCTGAGAACAAAAATCTGGCCAACACTTCAACATCAGATGAACAACTGCAAAGAAACAATACTGAGAAAAACTAGGAGTCAAAAGGAGTAAACAAGCAAACAACAAACGAGCATAGATCCTATTGCTTCAGAAGACGGAATTTTCAAATATCTAGATGGTTATATCCCCAAACATAACCCTCTACCAGATACAGATATTTCTTCTATGGGTACTTCTACTGCTGTAAGAAATTTGGAGATAAAGCCATGAACTGTAGAGCTTGTGTAAAAAGGTTTGATTTTGGGAATTCAAAAAGAATTAAGGATAACAATGGATTCACACATGCATATACTCCTCTCCATAACTCTATCGGATGTTTTTATTGTCACAAAATTGGACACAAGTCATATGAATGTCATCTTAGGGACAATAAACCTTCATCTCAAAATAACTATAGAACAAACGGATGCATGCAATGGAGAAAGAAGATTAATAAGTGTGATCTAGTTCTATATGCTCAAGATCAAAATAGTCAATGGTATGTGGATAGTCGTTGCTCTAAACATATGACCGGAGACATAAGCAAGCTTGTAACCTTGGATGAAAAGAAATCTGGTAATGTCACATTCTGTAATGATAAAGCAGGGAGAATTAAAGGAAAAGGAACAGTCATTCTGAATAATGGAAGAGGAAAGGCTCAAGATGTATTGTTTGTAGATGGTCTAAAACACAATCTACTAAGTGTAAGTCATATGTGCGACAAATGTTGTGAGGTCCTCTTCAGATCTCAAGATTGTGAAGTCAAGTCAATCACTACAGGAAAAACTTTGGTTTAGGGGGTTCGAACAGAGAGTAATGTGTATATCATGAAAGATGAGAGTGAAGGGTTCTACATCAGCAAACTTGATGAATCTTGGCTATGGCATAGAAGATTGGGACATCTCAATTTTGACCACATCATTAAACTGAGAAAAAAGAAAGCTGTCAGAGATTTGCCTGCAATAAAGAAGCCACTAAATACCATATGTAAGTCCTTCCAATTGGGCAAACAAACTCGCACATCATTCAAAGCCAAAGACCAACTGTCTACTAGTAAACCTCTCCAGCGTGTACACATGGACCTGTGTGGACCTTCGAGAACAAATGCACTAGGTGGAGAGTCGTATTTCATGCTGATAATCGATGATTTTTCCAGATTAACATGGGTGGAATTTCTCAGATACAAATCTGAAGCGTTTGAGAAATTTAAGATATTCAAGGCACTGGTAGAAAATCAAACTGGATGTAAACTAAAATGCGTCAGATCAGACAGAGGAGGTGAATTCACAGGTGATGAGTTTGCGGACCTGTGCAATGAATGTGGGATAAAGCAACAATTTACTATTGCGGATACACCTCAACAAAATGGAGTGGCAGAGAGGCAAAACAGGCCTGTACAGTAGATTTCCAGAGCCAAGATGCAAGAAAGAAACATTCCCCAAACCTACTGGGTAGAAGCAGTACACACAGCTATTCATATCCTCAACAAAGCTCATCTTAGACCAAATTGTGACAAGAATCCATATGAACTGTGGCATGGGAAACCGACATCAATTAAGGACTTTAGAGTCTTTGGCAACAAATGTTTCATAAAGAATAATGATGAAAAATTGGGTAAGTATGATGCAAGAGCCGATGAAGGAATATTTTTGGGATATGCATCAAAGAGTAAGGGTCACAGGTGCTACAATAAAAGACTGCATAAAATTGTGGAAAGCATTGATGTGAGATTCGATGAAGAACTACCAGACAAAACCAAAAGTACAAACTGTGTCAATCCTCCAGATCATCATCATGATGAGAATCAAGAAAATAAAGAACAGAATGAGACAACAGAAGATACAGAAATAAACTCAAAAGGACCCTCGAGACACACTCAAAAGAACCATCCAGAAGATCAAATAATTGGAGACAAGAGTGCAGGAGTCCAAACAAGAAGACAGCTAGCTGAACAGACCGAGGAAGTGTATCTAGTCATGATATCACAAATAGAACTGAAGAATTTCGATGAAGCCAGCAAAGACAAAAATTGGATAAATGCTATGAATGAAGAATTAGACCAGATTTAGAAGAACAAGACCTGGGAGTTAATACCAAGACCTGTTGGGAAAAATGTCATTGGCACAAAATGGATATTCAAGAATAAGATGAATGAACAAGGTCAGGTAATTAGAAATAAAGCCAAAATTGTATGTAAGGGATACTCTCAAATCGAAGGACTTGACTATGATGAAACTTTTGCCCCTGTAGCAAGAATGGAAGCAATTAGAATGTTTCTGGCTTTTGTATGCTATCATGATTTCAAGGTATATCAAATGGATGTGAAGTCTTCATTCTTAAATGGAGATCTAGACGAAGAAGTCTACATTGAACAACCTGAAGGTTTTTCCTTAGCAGATAAGCACAACTATGTTTTCAGATTAAAGAAAGCCCTATATGGTCTCAAACAAGCACCACGTGCATGGTATTCTAGGTTGGACAAGTACTTTCAAAAACAAGGATTCAAGAAGGGAGGAGTAGACAACAATTTGTATATAAAGGCTGATAAAACTGAACTTTTAATTGTAGTGGTATATGTAGATGACATCATGTTTGGCAGCAACAAGGATGAGTTAGTAAAAGGATTTGCAGAAGAGATGAAGTCAGAACTTGAGATGTATATGATTGGAGAGCTTACCTTCTACCTAGGACTTCAAATTCTACAGAAGAACAAAGGCATATTCATTTCACAAGAAAAATACTTAAGAGACATGTTAAAAAGATTCCAAATGGAAGACTGCAAACTTGTGTCAACTCCCATGATCACTGGATGCAAGTTATGTGATGATGATGGAACTGCAGATGTAGATCAAAGACTTTACATATCTATGATAGGAAGTCTGCTATACCTAACATCCTCTAGATCAGACATTATGTTGGCAGTAGAACTTGTGGCAATATATCAAGCAGCACCAAAACAAAATCAATTGCTAGCAATCAAGAGGATATTTAGATACCTGCAAGGAACTACACATTATGGCCTATGGTATCCAAAAGGCAAAGATTTTACATTGACAGCATATACAGATGCAGATTGGGCCAGCTATGTGGATGACAAGAAAAGCACAAGTGGAGGTGCATTCTATTTGGGAGAAAGTCTGGTGGCATGGTTAAGCAAGAAGCAAACATCTTTCTCTCTATCTACAGCAGAAGCGGAATACATAGCAGCAGCAGTTTGTTGCACACAAGTGATGTGGATGAAACAAACTCTTCAAGACATTAAGGTAAGCATCACTGAACCTATTTCTATCAAATGTGACAATACAAGTGCAATAAGCATATCAAAAAATCCTGTGCTTCATTCGAAAACCAAACACATACCAATAAAGTACCACTTCATCAGAGAACAAGTAGCAGAGAAAATAGTAAAGATGGAAACATCCCAACAAAGGAACAAACAACAGACATATTTTCAAAACCTCTTGCTAAAGAACCATTCGAATATCTAAGAGACAAACTAGGGATAGTGTCTGCAGATGATACCCTCTGATATGATAAAAAAAAAACAAAAACAAAAAAAATGAAAAAATGCACCAGCAAAGGCTACAATATCAGGAATGGAAACAGTTCAGTCGCCCAGCCAGTATCAGACAAGAAGCACCATTCCAAGGGGAGAGCAGCCATCAGCCATGAACATATAAGTAAAGAGGAACCTCAAATGTTGCTGAAGATAACTACTGATGAAGAACTTCTCCTGATTTTAGCCAAAAATTTCAACAGTCTAGCACATTTCAGCACTATACATGCAAATGCAATGACTCCCATGTTGAGATTTTGTATAAGTTGGTGTAGCAATTAACAAATGTGCTGAAATTGACTTAAGTCACATGGATCAAGCAGTGTTTTAATCTCAACCGTTGATGGATGATTTAATCTCGACCGTTGAAGGGTTCAACGAAAAAGTATAAGAGAAAGGCTTGAGGCCAGTTGGAGACACACACACAGTTGCATAGCTGAGGAATAGATCTGGAATTCTAGGGCGGGTTTTCTAAGAATTTCCAGAGGAATTTCCTACAGCGAGGGGTAGTATTGGCTAAGGGGATGATTTGATCCCAAGAGCCAAGAGACAGTAAGAGGCAGAGGAGTAGCAACAAGGACAACGCAGAGAAGTAGAGCAACAGCTACGCAGGCGCTGCGCAGTCGCTACACAGGACAGCGCATAGGCTTCAGGGAGCTTCAAAAATTACGCAGAGGGCTTCCAGGCCAGCGTAAGGCCTCCGTCACCCTTCCAGGGGTTACACAATCCCTCTTTGGGCAGCGCAGTGGCATTCTGAGGCTAGCAAGGCTGACGTTGGGGCTTCAGGGGCAGCGCTGAGGGTTTTTAGGACCATATCCGGGTCGAGTCTTGTAAATCCCATTTGAGGGTGTGGATCAGTCAGATATTTGGCACTAGAACTTCAGGTTGGTTGCAGATTTGATTTCTTTTATACTATGTCGTGTTTTCCAGATCTGGAACCCAGATTTACTGTACTCAGAACTACTTAATAATAAACCCTCATATCTGCTGCACCGATTTTCTCGCTTTGGGTTTTTCTGGGGACTTATGTCCAAAAATCCATGTGTCACTTTGTTGCATGAGCGTATTATTCAGTAAATGATCTGCATGTGTAGGCTGTAGTTGTGCCTATTTCGGTATTTTCTGAATCTAATTTCTGAAAATAACTTGTATTAATCTAAATCAAGTAGGAGAAATAAACCAAGATACTGCAGTAGAATTTTCACATCCCAAAGTATTCTCCCAACGTTACTTACACATCAAATGGAGCATTAGTCCCAGCTAGGTATGTGGACAAAATGAAGAATGCTTATGCAGAAATCTAGTAATGAAATGATGGAAAATACACTGGAAAAAGGTGTAACCCTTTGCCATTGATGTCAAAGGGGGAGGAAAAGCAAGCAGAGGAAGATAGACACTTCTCAGAATGAAAGGGGTAGGAAGTGTTGAAGGAAGTGTTACCATCATTGGCAAAGGGGGAGATTGTTGGAAATATTGTCATTGGTGGCAAAGAAGCAGAAATGAGCAGCACCAGAATTATCATTAAGAACAAAGGAGCAGATTAAGATCAGCGGGAGTATAAAGGAGCTATAAGGCAAAGAAGGCAAAAGTACAGTGGAGGAGAAGAAAAGAGGAAGAGGAGCAGCAAAGTGCCAAAGGAGAAACATTAGAGGCAAAGGAGCAAGGCAGAAGATCAAAAAAGAGGCATGGATCAACACCAAAATTATCATTAAGGCAAAGGAGTAGAGAGGAGCAGCAAAGAGGAAAGGAGCAACATTAGAATCATTTTCTAAGGCAAAGGAGCAAAGAGGATCAGAAAAGAGGCATGGAGCAGCTTTATAATTATTACTTAAGGCAACAGGAGCAGCAAAGAAGCAAGGAGTAGGAAAAGAGGCAAAAGAAAACGTCATGCATCAAAGAAGAAAATTGTGCAGTGCAGAGTCAAGTCGGGCTATTCACGCTTAGAACAGTAAGCAAAGGAAAAGTGTGCAGCAAAGGTCAAGTCGGGTGTATGTGTACAGAATGCATGCAACAAAGAAAAGCAATGAACGAGCGGGCCAAGTTGGGTTGGTTGTAAAACACGTGCAGAACAGTGGTTCTGCATTCAGAAGATCGTGAATGAGTCGGGTATTCTATGTGCAGCAAAGAAGAAATGAACGGGCGCAACTAAAGAAGCAAAGGCGTGAAGGAGTGAACGAGCGGGTTGAGTCGTGCACATACACATTCATAATAGTGTTGGTGGATCGCATATCACAAATGGAGTAGGAGGAATATCGCACAAACACAGAAGTCACAGAAAATGAAAAGTGCGATATGATGTTGTGGCATGATGACGTGGTTGCTGACATGGCAAGTGACGTGGCAGCTGACATGGCAGATGACGTGGCCCCGACCCCACATATCACAATAAAAGTTTGATGATGTGGCAAGATGACGTGGCACCCCCGATGGGACCTGAACCCTTTATCGCATATCGCAAGTCGCAAAGCTCAGAAGGGATAGTGCTTATGTATCACGTCAAAACGACGAAATGCGTAGAGCGATGAGAGCCTAGATGTGATAAGCTTCAAAGCTAAAATCTAAAGGATTTAAAGTCCGACTGTGGGACCCAATCGCATATCGCACGTCGCAAGCTCAGAAGGGATAGCACCCATGAACCACGGTGAAAGGTCAACTTGCCGAAGTGCGATAAAAGGAGCCAGATGCGATGGAATTTCAAAGCTAAAGACCAAAGCATTTCAAATCCGGATGTAAGGCCTTTTGTTAAGAAATCACATTGGAGGTGGAACAGGTGAATATAACGTAGAAGTACCAACGAATGTCGAAATGCAATAAGGGGACCAGATGCGATGCAGCTCAGAGCTATTATTTAATAGATTTCAAGTCCGGGTGTATGTGGTTTCCTTTGTTAAATCGCATCGGAGAACAGAGGAGGTTTATAACATAGAATGTTGGAATGTCGAAATGAGTGGAGAAAAGCAGACGCGATACAATCTTCAAAGGTAATGGAATATATTTTAAAGTTCAATCTTACGGCAGTTACAAAGGAAAGTCTAAACGCGGAGTAGACTCGGGTGAAGAATAAGACCCGACACTACGTGCACGGGTGTAAGAGTGGTTACGCCTTGATAATAGAAAAAGATTGAACGCAGAGGAGACTCAAGTAAGTGACTCGACACAGAGAAAAAGGTAGAGAAAGTTGAACATCGCGGTAATGAGGAGATAGACACCATGGGTCGAGTCGGGCTCAGCAAAACCTCCGAGGCAGAGTTAGGTGTTGAGACAAGGAGAAGGTTGAATGCTACAGGCAAGAGAAGGAAGGCAGATAAGCAGAGTCAGGCAAAAGGAGCATGGTGGCACTGTTGGAAACGTGCCATCTAGGTCGAGTCTGGAAAAAGGTGTTTGTGCAGAACTGTTATAATATGACAGCAGAAATAGAGAAGACAGTGACAGCAGCAGAAAGGAAAAATGCACATCGAGCCAAGAGCTGAAAGGGTTGAGTGAAATATATTTGTTGTAACTGTAGATGTAAATGTATTAATTATCTTTTATTGTATGTGATGCAAAGGCAAGTCTCCATAGGCATAGGAAAAACTAAAATGAGTGTTGTAATGATTATTTCTAATGTAATAACCTGAACTGAAGTGTAAGGAGTCGAATGAGTGGAAAGCATAGGGTCAGGCCTGTTCACTTCGAATTCCCTGTAGAATGCAAAAAATCATGTAGTTATCTGTATAAAACATGTAGTATTAGTGTGCATAGATAGGTTATAGAGAATTAGAATGGAAGAGAGCTGAAGAGTGTCAGAGAGCTGCATAATGGAAGAGAGCTGCAGAATTAGAGGGGAGAGAGCAAAAGAATCAGAGAGAGTTGATAGAGATGTTGTGCACATTAGGAACTGATATGAAGTAGAAATGAAGGTAGAAAAGGCAACAGTGAAGAAGGAGGATAAAAGAGTTGATATCCAGGTAAATCAACATATGATTTTCATGTTGAGTGAGGAGATTGTAGTCTCCTTTCAAGTTGTAGCTTGATAAATTTCCAGTTGGAGTTGGGTAAGGTAGGATCCTCTTGTAGGTTGTAGCCTGCAGAAAATATTTGGGCGTTGGAGCTTCCTTGCAATTTGTATCTTGTGGAATATGAGGTAGTAGCCTCATATAGGCTAGAGCCTACAAAAAATCAGTTGTGAGAGGGAGTTGGAGCTTGCCTTTTCATCAAAACAATAATAAGATTTGGTTTTCTCCCTTATGGGTTTCCACTTATATCTGTTGTCTATGGGCTTGATGAGTATGTTTTCATGTGATGTTTTAATCTGCTTTACTTGTTGTCCACACATTCAGTTTGTTGATTCATTATGTATTATGCTGCTTATAAAATGAAGTAGTTAATGGGTGTAAAGAAAAGAGTTTTAATGTCCATGAATGTACTAAACTGATTCACCCCCCCTCTCAGTTTAGCTAAGGGTTCATCAGGATTTTCATCCAAGGCCGAGAATGCAATAGCAAAGATGCAAATCAGCACCAGAGAGGCAATGCAGGCCTAGGAGGGGTGATGAGGAGCCAGCAAGGCTTACGCAGAAGGAAGCAGAGCCAGAAAGGGTGACACAATCACTCAGAGAGCTGCGCCAGATTTCTGTGGGGCAGATCGAGCAACCATCCAACGTTTTGATTTCTGAGCTGGGAAGGCTCACGGAGAGGTTGACACAGATCCTGGAGAAGGTAACGCAGTACAGCTTGTTGTACCCATCGCTCAGCAGCACTTGGAGACTGCGCAATCACCTGTGGTGTTTCTTCATCCAGTTGTTGGATCAGCCATAATATTTGTCTCCGGATAAAGGTACTTCTACCGAGGATTTTCTCTATTTGGTGAGCCATATTGGCACCCTAGTTTGTATTCAGAAATCTGCTTAATAATAAAACCCTCAAGAGCAGCTGCACCGATTTTCCCTCATTAGGTTTTTTTCGGGGACATTTTTCCGAAAAATTTGTGCCCTTTGTCTACATGATTGCTTATTCTTTAGTACTTGATCTGTATATTTGTGTAGGCTGCAGTGTATTTACTTCATGTTTTCATGAATAATTCATAAAATAACTTGTTAAGTTAAATAAAAAAGTAGGAGAAGTAAATTAGATTTACTGCAGTAGGATTTTTGTTTAGAGGATTTAGAAATTTTCACATGGTATCAGAACAATTGTAGATCAGGTAGGGCTGAAGCCTTTAGCGAAGAGACGAAGAGAAAAATATTTGCTACAAGAAGGCAACTGTCCCAAGTGACAACACAAATCCAGAAAGAGGCAGGGAAGGGGGACGCAGTCACCAGAGGGACTCACATAGAGCCTGCGTCAGCCAGCTAGGATGACACTATAGTTGCGCAGAGGCAGCGCAGTGCTTACTGGGCCAACACTAAAATTTTGAGCCTCCGTCTTTCTGGTTGTTGGGGCTGGAAGAGCAGTTCAGTTTTTCTTCAGGAGTTGTTGGTGGGGCATTGTTTCTGTTGGTGCAGAATAGTGTCTAGTGGGGTGTGGCAAAGTAGAGGGAAGCAGTTCCTTAGTAGACTTCTTGCCAAGAAGTCTAGATCCAGTGCTGATCAACAACAAAGAGTGATCGGAGAGGACTGATTCGACATCAGTTGGCGGAGGATTTATGTGAGGGAAATCCTTTTTTAGAGGGAGCAAGCACCTTCAAGAGTTTCTAGCGCCAAGAAACTCAAATTCGAGTTTTGCTGGGGCAGCAACAAAAGAGGGAGAAGTGAACCAGTTCGACATCTTTCAATTGAGCAAATATGGCCACACATGGACTGAGGGATCAAGACAGGTTGGATGGAGCATCCATCTTTGTCATCTGGAAGGCTAGAATCCTATCAGTACTGGATGATCCGCTGAAGAAGTATGAGGAAGCTGAAGCGAAGGATAAGCGCTTGATCATGGATGGAGTCAAGGATCATGTGGTCCCACACATTGCTGAGAAGGAAACGGTACATGAGATGTGGACTTCTTTGACCACATTGTATCAGGGGACTTCTATTTAGAGGAGGATGCTTCTTGAGAATCATCTTCGATTATTCTAGATGCTGAAGGGAGAAGAGAGCAACCCCTTCCTAGGGAAATCCTTTTTCAGAGGGAGCAGGCTCCTTCAAGAGTTTCTAGCACCAAGAAACTCAAATTCGAGTTTTGCTGGGGTAGCAACAAAAGAGGGAGAAGTGAACCAGTTCAACATCTTTCAGTTAAGCAAATATGGCCACACATGGACTGAGGGATCAAGACAGGTTGTATGGAGCATTCACCTTTGTCATCTGGAAGGCTAGAATCCTATCAGTACTAGATGATCTGCTGAAGAAGTATGAGGAAGCTGAAGCGAAGGATAAGCGCTTGATCATGGATGGAGTCAAGGATCATGTGGTCCCACACATTGCTGAGAAGGAAATGTTACATGAGATGTCGACTTCTTTGACCACATTGTATCAGGGGACTTCTATTCAGAGGAGGATGCTTCTTGAGAATCATCTTCGATTATTCTAGATGCTAAAGGGAGAAGAGAGCGACCCCTTCCTAGGGAAATCCTTTTTCAAAGGGAGCAGGCTCCTTCAAGAGTTTCTAGCGCCAAGAAACTCAAATTCGAGTTTTGCTGGGGCAGCAACAAAAGAGGGAGAAGTGAACCAGTTTGACATCTTTCAGTTGAGCAAATATGGCCACACATGGACTGAGGGATCAAGACAGGTTGGATGGAGCATCCATCTTTGTCATCTGGAAATCAGTACTGGATGATCCGCTGAAGATGTATGAGGAAGCTGAAGCGAAGGAGAAGCGCTTGATCATGGATGGAGTCAAGGATCATGTGGTCCCACACATTGCTGAGAAGGAAACAGTACATGAGATGTGGACTTCTTTGACCACATTGTATCAGGGGACTTCTATTCAGAGGAGGATGCTTCTTGAGAATCATCTTCGATTATTCCAGATGCTGAAGGGAGAAGAGAGCGACCCCTTCCTCATTATATTGAAGGCGATCGGTGATCAGATGGTTGCCGTGGGAGGCACACCTGATGAAGGTCTTATGGTAAGGACTGCTCTGAATGCAGTTTCCGATGAATGGGAGAAATTTGTCCAAGGCATTTTGGGCAGAGCAGTGCTTCCAAGTTGGGAAAAGATGTGGGCAACTCTTCAACAAGAAGATATCAGGAGGATTACCAAGGCGGGCATGAGCAGGGGAGGGATCAAGATCAAGAAGGAGGAGGAGGAAGATGCAGCTCTCGCATCTAAGGGAAAACATGGGTAGCAGAGGAAGAAGAAGAAAGACCTTTCAAAGGTCAGGTGCTTCAGGTGTGGTGAATTAGGACATTTGCCACACAATGCGGTCAGAAGAAGAAGGGTGAAGACAAGTCCAATTCAAACGTTTCTGTAGCTAATGACGATGTGGCCATGAGTGCTCATGTGCCTCGGGAGAAGAGGTGGGGCGACATTGATCTATAGTTCTTTCGAACTGCAGTGAGAGAGGTAGGATCCTTGTTGTGTCCCAAACTCTTGGATCACATACGAGCTACAAGAGCCCTTAATGACAGTAGCAGGATGAATGGAGTCAGTTTATGCGGAGGATGATGGAGCAGCATTAGTAGAGCTAGGACGTTGAAGTCTTGAGCAATGCAGAGCAGAGGCAGAAACAGCGTAGCAACAACGCAGAGGTTGATGGATTTCAAAAGCGCAGAGGCAGTGCTTATGCGGTGCAGAGCAGCAACAACGCAAAGTTCTAGAGGGTCAGCACAGATTAGCAGCAAAGTGTGCTTCAGTATAGAGGTTCAATCTAACTGACTTGTATGTCAAGTCTTTGAGATGTTTCAATTGGTTACTTCTCAACAACTGAGTTACAGTGCAGCAGTTAGCAGTGGCAGTACTATGGGTAGCATGATGTAGCATTTTGAGAGGGAGCTCCAGTACAGATGAGGCAGTGTCAGTGGAAGTGACATGGGAAACGGTACAGAAAGCAACAACATAGTAGATGAGGGGCAACAGCCAAGCATCAGCAGCGTAGAGGACCGATGTCATGGACCAGGGCGATGCTTCAGGTTGAAGTGTTGCTAGAGCACATTCCTTGCTAAGAGGGAGTGTTGATTTTTGGGTAGCATTGGATGTGTTATAGCTCCGAAAATTTGTGGAGCGGCTAGGAAACATGAGATCTCCAAGACCCAAAAATTGTTGGAGAAATTCCACCTAGAGTTTAAGTTATTCAAATAATTAATTATTTTAATGGGGACCCTAATTCTAAATTTAGGGAAATTAAATAATTAAAGTGAATTAATTTAAACATGTGGGTGAGAATGTTCTAAGTGACAAGGATCAAGTATTTTCTAATCTTGGTTGTCGATTAGAGATTAAATCACGTCCGTTTATTCGTCAACTGCAAAAGTATTAAAGGAAGGCTTGGGGTTAGTTGGAGAACACACACAGAGTAGCAGCACTTGAGCTAAGTCGAAATTCTGAGGAGCGGTTTGATGAGAATTTCGGAGTGAGCTTGCAGTACAATGAGGGGCAGTTTGGCAGCAAGAATTTCATCCAAGGCCGAGAATACAATAGCAGAGAGTCAGATCATCAACAGAGAGACAGCGTAGGCCCAGAAGGGATGACGCAGAGCCAGCAGGGCTCAAGCAGAGGGACGCATTGCCAAAAAGGGTGACGCAGTCACTCAAAGAGCTGTGCTGGGGTTTTCGTGGGGCCGATCAGGCAGCCATCCAGCGTTTTGATTTCTGAGCCGGGAAGGCTCACGGAGAGGGTGACGCAGCTCCTGGAGAAGGTGATGCAGTCTAGCTTGCTGTAGCCATCGCTCAGCAGTACTTGGAGACTGCGCAGTCACCCGTGGGGTTTCTTCATCCAGTTGCTGGATCAACCATAATATCTGTCTCCGGATAGAGGTACTTTTGCCGAGGATTTTCTCTGTTGGGTGAGCCATATTGGCAACCTAGTTTGCATTCAGAAATCTTCTTAATAATAAAACCCTCAAGAGCTGCTGCACCAATTTTCCAGCATTGGGTTTTTCTGGGGACATTTTTCCGAAAAATTTGTGTGTCCTTTGTTTGCATGATTGCTTATTCTTCAGTACTTGATCTGTATATTTGTGTAGGCTGCAGTGTATTTACTTCGATGTTTTCATAAATAATTCAAAAAATAACTTGTTAAGTTAAATAAACAAATAGGAGAAGTAAATCAGATTTACTACAGTAGGATTTCTGTTTAGAGGATTCAGAAATTTTCACAAACTGGTCTTTTTTCACTAAACCGACTAATTTGGTACCGAACCAGCTAGTTTCATACAATGCCATGAAGGACCCTTTGAATGCAATTTTTTTTTTAAAAGAAATGATTTACGAGTGGGGAAGCCTACTATTTGACCATATTCCCCTACTAATTCTATGCAATTAATGGTAATGTTAAATTCTTGATGTAAAAGGATGAAAATGAGAATGTCACTTTTACTTAAATTTGTAACATTACCATTAATTGAGTTAGGATGTTTGAGAGTAGTTATGAACTGATTGGATTTCATATGGAGGAAGTAGAATTTTAAATCCCACTCAAAATCCAACAGTATTAACTATTTTTTAAGATTTTAGGATTGGGGGGATTGTAATGTTTCCATTGGATTTAGTCATA
The DNA here is from genome assembly GCA_034641835.2 of Pinus albicaulis. Lineage (NCBI taxonomy): Eukaryota > Viridiplantae > Streptophyta > Pinopsida > Pinales > Pinaceae > Pinus > Pinus albicaulis. The sequence goes on from JAXQQM020074616.1 coordinate 25,631, forward strand.
TACGAGGGTATAGAACTAGCATTTAATCAAGATCTCCAACCCCTCTATGTACCTTGATGTTAGTGGCATTGGTTATTGAACTCCTGTATCATGATCCTACTAAAAATGTACTCATCACTCAAACAAAATCTTGACTTGACATGCTAAGCTTTTTCTATCTTATTTTAATTCTTAGAGGGTGATATTGATGGTGAATATCCCAATATAGAAAAACAATTTGATGATATGTAGGTATTTGTTGTGGCATGATTTTTTTTTTATGCTAGAGGCCACCTAGGGCCTATTTGTTGATGTATTTTTGGTTCAGAGATGGATTGCACTCAATGTTATTTTGGTTATGTGCACCCTTACATACTACATAAATGAGAGCTTTCACTTATTTGTGTATAAATAGTTTGGAATCTTGGATTCATATGGACGCACATGAATATATATGTTTTTCTTTAAAATTTAAATATTTTATGTGTTTTTGGTTGATTGATTTTTTGTTCCAGTTTTTTTACCAGTTATGGTCCAGTTTTGACTAGTTTCTGGTTTGGGGGTCTACCACTTCGATGACCAGTCTGCTTCTGATAACATTGAGTAGCACTCATAACTTCATAGAGCCCAAGTTGATGCTATTGGTGAATTATAAATGGAATTTAATGAGTTGTACATGAAATTTGGAAAAGGACAACAACTGATCACAATTAGAGGGATACAACTAAGTGCATATCGATTGATCTCAATATACAATAGCCAAATATCTTACTCAAAGTGACTTTTGTTTAATTTTTCGATGTAATTCCATGAAGAGATTGCATTTCAAGGTGAGGCATAAAAAAAAAAAGACAAAAAGCTCGATGCAATAATCAATTAATGAGTTTGTTGACCTATTTTGGGACCCACCTCCAATTGCCACTACATTGGGGACAAAACCACATCATTAAGTTGTTATCAAGGTTGAAACTAGCCATTGCTCTTCCTTTTAGATATCCTAATCTATTCAATGTGAAAATTTCTGAATCCTCTAAACTAAAACCCTACTGCAAAAATCTAGTTTACTTCTCCTACTTGTGTTTTTAAATTAACAAGTTATTTTCATAAATATTCAGAAAACATTGAAGTAAACACACTGCAGCCTACACATACATACAGATCAAGTACTGAAGAATTAAGCACATTCGACAAAGGACACACAATATTTTTTGGACAAATGTCCCCGGAAAAACCCAATGTAGGAAAACTGGTGCAGCAGCTCTTGAGGGTTTTATTCTTATGCAGAATTCTGAATACAATCTAGGGACCAGTAGTGGTTTACCCAATAGAGAAAATCCTGGTAGAAGTACCTCTATCTCCGGAGACAGAAAATATGGTTGATTCAGCTAAGGATGAAGAACCCCATAAGTGCCTACGCAGTCACTGCGTCACCCTTCAGTGTGGTTGCATCACCCCTTCTGGATCTGCTAAATATGATCCCTTTCTAGCCCACTGAAACCCCAGCGCTGCCCTTCCTAGCTCTGCGTCAACCCCTCTTGGCCTACATCACCCTTCGTGACTGTGTCAGCCTCGGCATTGGCTCTGCATGAGCCTGGTTGGGTCTGCGTCACCCCTGCTAGGCCTACGCTACCTCTGCATCACCCCTCCTAAACTACGCTGCCTCTCTAGTACGGATTTGCCTCTCTGCAATTGTATTCTCGGCCTCGGATCTGAAATCCCTCCTAAAATTCTTAGCAAACTGCACCCCAGAATTTCGACTTAGCTCAAGTGCTACTGCTATATGTGTATTCTCCAACTGACCCCAAGCCTTCCTTTAATAATTTTCTCATTGAAGAATCAACGACCGTGATCTAAACTCTAATCGATAGCTAAGATTATAAAAGACTTGATCCTCGTCACTTAGAACATTCTCACCCACATGTTTAAATTAATTCCCTTTAATTATTTAATTTCCCTAAGTTAGACTTAGGGTCTCCATTAAAATAATTAATTATTGGAATAACTTAAGTTCCAGGTGGAATATCTCCAAACGATTTCTGGGTCTTGGAGATCTCATATGTCCTAGCCCCTCCAAAAATTTTCGTAGTTAGAGCACATCCGATGCTACCCCAAAAATCAACACTCCATCTTAGCGAGGAATGTGCTCTAGCAACACTTCAACCTGAAGCATCACCCTGATCCACGGCATCGGTCCTCTACGTTGTTGATACTTGACTGTTGCCCCTCATCCACTGCACTAGTGCTATCTGTACTGATGCCCATGTCACTGCCACTGACACTGCCTCATCTGTACTGCAGCTCCCTCTCAAATGCTGCATCATGTTGCCCATAGCACTGCCACTGCTAACTACTGCACTGCAACTTAGTTGCTGAGAAGTAAGCAACTGAAGGACATCACCCAAAATCTTGACAGACAAGTCAGTCTGGCTGCATCTCGATCTGAAACACCCTCTACTGCTAATTTGTGTTGTCTCTCTGGTGCCTCTACATTGTTGCTGCTCTGCACTGCGTAAGCATTGCCTCTACGCTACTGAAATCCCATCAACCTCTGCATTGTTGCTTCTACGTTGTCGTTGCCTCTGCTCTGCGCTGCTCCAGTCTTCAGCGTCCTAGCACTGCCAATGTGTCTCCATAATCCTCTCCATCAACTGACTCCAGTCATCTTGCTACTATCATTAAGGGCTCCCGTAGCTCATATGTGATCCAAGATTTTGGGCACCTCAAGGATCCTGCCCCCCACCGCTATCCGTAGATCAATCTACAGATCTATGTCGCCCCACCTCTTCTCTCGAGGCACATGAGAACTCATAGCCACATCGTCATCACTCCCATCATCACCCTTCGCTGATGTAGCCTTAGAATCTGAATCTTCCTTTCCCTTCTTCTTCTAAGGACAGGTAGAGGCGAAATATCCCAATTCATCACATCTGAAGCAACAGACCTTAGAAATGTCTCTCTTCTTCTTCCCTCGTTGGCCCTGTTGTCCCTTAGATGTGAGATCCGCATCTTCCTCCTCCTCCTTGATCTTAGCTCCTCCGCTACTGCTGCCCATCTTGGACATTATCTTGATATCTTCTTGACGAAGAGTTGCCCACATGTCCTCCCAATTTGGAAGTGTTGCTCTGCCCAAAATGCCTTGGACAAAGGTCTCTCACTCTTCAGACACTGCATTCAGGGCAGTCCTCACCATAAGACCATCATTAGGAATGGCCCCCATAGCAACCAGTTGATCTCGAATCGCCTTCAATCTAAAGAGGAAGGGGTCGATTTCCTCTCCCTTATGTATCTGAAATAATCGCAGTTGATTCTCCAGAAGCATCTTCCTCTGGACAGAAGTACCTTGATACAATGTGGTCAAGGTCATCCACATCTCATTTGCCGTATTCTTCTTGGCAATGTGTGGGACCACATGATCCTTTACCCCATCCATAATCAAATGCTTGGCTCTAGCTTGATTTTCCTCATACTTCTTCAAAGGATCAGCGTCAACAGGAAAAAATACAACCTTCTCGGCATGATCTTTGATGCAATATTCGTCAAGGATTGACAGGATTCTAGCCTTCCAGATGACGATGTTAGATGCCCCATCTAACTTGTCCTGATCCCTCAATCCATGAGAGGCCATCTCTGCTCAACGATGTCGAAACGGATACTCTTCTCCCTTCTTCTGTTGTTGCTCTCAGCTATAGACTCAGATCTGGGTTTCTTGGCGATAGAAACCCTTTAGAGAATACGCTCCCCCTGACAAGTGATTTCCCTCCCGGAAATTCTCCACCAATTTTGTCAAATCAACTCTATCCAATCACTCCGTTGATTAGATCTCAGACTTCTTGGCTAGAAAGTCTGTTGAGGAACTGTTTCCCCTACTTTGTCAACCCTGCTAGATACTGTTTTGCACCGGCAGAAACAATGCCCCACCAACAACTTCAATGAATTAGACTACACTTCTAGCCAAGGAAACTGGCACAACGTCACCCTCCTTGGCCTGCATGAGCCTCTGCGTTAGCTCTGCATGGGCTAGACTGGCTCTGCGTCACCCCTTTGGGTTCTGCATTGTCCCTCTAGTGTTGCGCTGCCTTTTTCTGGATTTGTGTTGTCACAATTGCCTACCTGTAGCAAAAAATTTGCCTCTTCGTTGATTGCTTCAGCTCTCCGTGATCTGCAATCGCTCTGATACCATGTGAAAATTTCTAAATCCTCTAAACAGAAACCCTACTGTAGAAATCTGGTTTACTTCTCCTACTTGTGTTTTTAAATTAACAAGTTATCTTCATAAATATTCAGAAAACATTGAAGTAAACGCGCTACAGCCTACATATACATACAGATCAAGTACTGAAGAATTAAGCACATTTGACAAAGGACACACAATATTTTTCGAACAAATGTCCCCGGAAAACCCAATCTGGGAAAATAGGTGCAGTAGCTCTTGAGGGTTTTATTATTATGCAAAATTCTGAATACAATCTAGGGTACGAATAGTGGTTTACCCAACAGAAAAAATCCCGATAGAATTATTTCTATCTCCGGTTATGGTTGATTCAGCTAAGGATGAATAACCCCATAGGTGCCTACACTGTCACTGCGTCACCCTTCAGTGTGGTTGTGTCACCCCTTCTGGATCTGCTAAATACGAGCCCTTTCTGGCCCACTGAAACCCCAGCGTTGCCTTTCCCGGCTCTACGTAAACCCCTCTTGGCCTATGCCACCCTTCTGTGACTGCGTCAGCCTCGGCGCTGGCTTTGCGTGAGCCTGACTGGTTCTGCATCACCCCTGTTGGGCCTACGTTGCCTCTGCGTCACCCCTCTAAGACTGCGTTGCCTCTCTGGTACAGATCTTCCTCTCTGTAATTGTATTCTCGACCTTGGATCTGAAATCCCTCTGCCAATCTGCCCCTCTCTGCACTGCAATCTCACTCGAAAATTTTCAGCAAACCGTGCCCCAAAATTTCGACTTAGCTCAAGTGCTACCGCTGTGTGTATTCTTCAACTGACCCCAATCCTTCCTTTAATACTTTTCTCGTTGAAGAATCAATGGTTGTGATCTAATATCTAATCGATGACTAAGATTAGAAAAGACATGATCCTCATCACTTAGAACATTTTCACCCACATGTTTAAATTAATTCCCTTTAATTATTAAATTTCCGTAAGTTAGACTTAGGGTCTCCATTAAAATAATTAATTATTGGAATAACTTAAGTTTCGGGTGGAATTTCTCCAAATGATTTCTGGGTCTTGGAGATCTCATGTGTCATAGCCCCTCCACAAAGTTTTGGATCTAGATCACATTCGATGCTACCCCAAAAATCAACATTCAAGAATGAGATATAAGAAATAGTCCAAGAAATATTGGATATGTGTCATATAGTTAAACCTTCGTAATATTGAATTGTAAATTTTTTAATCTTAGAGAAAATGAAGAGTCTCAGGTGAATAGGAACAAGCATCCTCAGACTTGTGGGTAGATGAAACAAAAGGTAATTTCTTTGTATCTATTTGTCTCATTTTAATAAAATTACCATGCATGGAGTTATCGAATCCCCAACCTGTCAGTGGTATAAGAGCTTGGTGCCTTTTTGATAACTCTGTTGTCTTAGGATCATCATAGTCCTCCTGTTGTGCAATATGAGTGCATCAATTATTCATATTCTCCTTTTTCTTTGTAAACTACCTCTCAATTCCTCCTCGTGAGCCTTCCCGACTCAGAAATTGAACTGCTGAACTGATGCCTAATCTACCTCATAGAAACCCCAGCGTTGCCTCCTCAGTGACTGTGTCACCTCTCTCAGGCTTTGCGTCACCCTCCCAGGTGTTGCGCTGCCTCTCTGCAATGTATTCTCAGCCTTGGACATAAGTCCCACTGCTGAATTTCCTCTCTCTGCACTAGAAGCTCACTCCGAAATTCTCAGCAAACCGCGCCCCAGAATTTCGACTTAGCTCAAGTGCTTCTCTCCATGTGTGTGTCTCTTCCAACTGACCCTAAAGCCTTCCTTTATACTTTTCCTATTGATAGATCAACGACCATGATCAAATCTTTAATCAACAGCTAAGATTAAAACAGACTTGATCCTCATCACTTAGAAGCTTTTCACCCACATTTACATTAATTCACTTTAATTATTTTAATTTCCTAAGTTTTAACTTAGGCTCGATTAAAAATAATTAATTATTTGAATAGAATGCACTCCGAGCAGAATTTCTCCAAACGATTTCTGGGTCTTGGAGATCGCATGTTTTCTATCCCCTCCACAAAATTTTGGAGCTAGAGCACATTTGATGCTACCCAAAAATCAACACGGAAGATGTACTTAGAGCAAAAATTGAGGATGATTCAGATGCAGAAAAGGGAGCGTATTGTTCTGTTCCTGTCTAGGCTTAAGGAAACTCATGATCAGCTAGTAGTCGTGGGGTCCACACCTCAGCCTACCGCGATTGTAAGGCTGGCCCTCAACGCAGTCACAGAAGAATGGCAAGTTTTCGTCCAGAGTATCCTAGGCAGAGAAACCTTGCCGGGCCGGGAAGCGATGTGGGCTGCTCTTCAACAAGAAGAGCTAAGGAGGGACCTAGTCAAATGTAAACTTGCTGGCAGCAGGGACAGTGGGTCGAAGGCTAAGGAGGAGGAGGAAAATGCAACCCTTGCATCCAAGGGGCAGCAGGAGCAGTAAAGACGGAAGAAGGATGTCTCAAAGATAAAATGCTTTAGGTGTGGTGAACTTGGTCACTACACAATGCATTGTCGTTTGAAGAAAAAGGACAATGACGAGAAGCATGATCTAAAGGCTACGTCTACAAAGATCGAAGAAGATGAGTATGCCATGAGCGCCCACGCATCTCCAGGAGGGAGATGGGGCGACATTGAACTGTAATATCGCAAGAACTTCAATTGGGCAAGATCCTTGAGGAGTCCACCTCGACCTTGCTACGGGAGCCCAAGATCAATGGTAGCAAGATGGAGGAATTTTTAGTTGGTACAAAGGAGTGTTGGAGCAAAAGATGCAGTAGTTAGTAGTGCCAGAATCTGAGCAGCACAGTGCAGAGTTGCAATAGTGCAGAGAGGAACATTGCAGAGTAGCAACAACGCAGTGATTCAGAGGGACAGTGTGGGACTAGCAGCAGTCAGAGTTTCAGCATCGAGATGTATCCATACTAAACACTAGTTGATATTTTGGATGCTTTTCAGTTTCTTCTTTCAACAATTGAGTTGCGGTGCAGAGTTAGCAGTGGTAGTGCTAGTAGTAGATGCATCATTTTAGAGGGAGTTGTAGTACAGATGCAGTGTTGATCATGGCAGGGTTAGCAGTGTTGTAAATTGTAACTAGGTTCGGTCTTCATTTAATGTATTTGAGTCATCATGTAATGTACTTGTCAAAAAAATAAAGAAAATAATAATTATTATTATTATTGTGACTTATTAAAGCATGGGTTTCATGCTTGGGTCACCATGTTATAGGTCAAAGTCCCCATTGAGGACTTCTAGGATTTATTCTAAATTAATAGAGTCATTGTACATTTAAGGAGACCCTTCTTGGACTTTTGAATCAGGTAAAAAGGTTTATTATTGAGTCAAATATGAATTATGTGACCTCCACACCAAGTCGGCCTAGAAGAGATCATGTCGGCTCATGTAGGCCCAAGAGACACCTATTCGACCTCACCTGGAGCCTATAAAAGGAAGAAATTTGAATTCATTTGGAGCACATTCTCTCAAGCAGTTCGATATCTATGGTAGCCGTGAAGAAGTTCGAATTCTATTGTCGAGAAGCCGAAAGAAGTGTGAGTTTTGGAAAGTCTAAGGTGAAGAAGAAAAACGAAATTTTGGTGCCTCTCTCTCTCTGTTTCGGGCTCTAGATTGGGAGATTGAAGTATTCCAAGTTTTTCTCTTGCCGGAAGCCGTATGATGTCGGAACTGCTACACGAAGTTTGTTTTCGGGAAGCCGAAAGAAGTGCAAGTTTTGGGAAGTCTAAGGAGAAGAAGAAAAACGAAAATTTTTCTTTCTTCTGCCAAGTGATATTTCCTTTACTAGATAGCTAGTAAGGAATACAAAGATTGTATTCAGATATAACTGTTGCTTAATAATAAAACCTTCAAATCCGCTGCACCAGTTTTCCCGCATTGTCTTTTTTCGGGGACATTTGTTCAAAAACAGTGATGTCCTATCACTATGTGATGTTTTTCTCTTGCTCAGTTTCTTGTTATGCGTATTAATTTAATTAAGTGAAGTTTGCTTCAGTAATTGCTTCAGTATTTGCAGAAGCAATCTACAAATAACTTGCTAATGTAATTTACAAGTAGGTGAAGTCAATTCAGTTTGCTGCAGTAGGATTCCAGATCTAGGACTTAGAAATTTCACAAGGTATCATAGCGTTGAAAGTGAAATGAGAAGAGCAGAGCCAATGCTGAGCAAGAGGCTGGATAGCTGCAGAAAGCACAAGTTCGAATCCCTAGAGGGATTATGCAGTCTAGGCCAGAAGAAGTCAAGTTTCACAAAAAGTCTCTCTTTGAGTGAGTCGACAGAGAGATAGGACTTCTAGATCGAGATTTTGTTGAGCCAAAGGGAGCAGCATAGAGCCTTAGCGCAGGGCTGGTGGGACGCAGTTTTTATGCAGGCAATTTTTGCGGGGTAGAGAGTCGTCAGAAGAGAAAGAAGAAGCACAATGAGGGAATTTTCTTCCTCAGGGAGTTCCTAGCCAGGGAATTCCATTTTTCGTGATCTGAGCAGCAAATCCGGGTGGCAGATCTACAAGCTCCAACAAGGAGTGCGTAAGCCAGTCCAGTGTTGCGCAGAGGGGGAACAGAGGGAGCAGATTCGACATTTTCTTTTCAGCAGAAATGGCAGCTCATGGGCTTCGAGATCAGGACCAGTTGGAGGGAGCCTCCAACTATGTAATCTAGAAGGTGAAAATTACATGCCTTCTAGATGAATATGATCTCAAGATTTTCGTGACGAGTACGGTAGTTGTCCCTGCAGATCCAGATCTGCTGAAGAAGTACCATGTAGATATGGCAAAGGCTAAAAGGCTCCTCCTTGATGAAGTCAAAGATCACATTGTGTCCCACATAGTCGGCAAGGACAAAGCTAGGCAGATGTGGGAAGCCTTGGCAACGTTGTATGAAGGATCTTTCGAGTAGCGAAAGATGTACTTGGAGAAGAAACTGGGGATGGTGCAGATGGAAAAAGGGGAGCGCATTGTTCCGTTCCTAACTAGGCTTCAGAAAACTCATGATCAACTTGCAGCAATGGGGTCCACCACTTATCCTACAGCAATGGTGAGACTAACTCTTAACACAATCACTGAAGAATGGCAGGTTTTTGTCCAAAGCATCCTGGGCAAAGCAACCTTGCCAAGCTGGGAAGAGATGTGGACTGCTCTTTAGCAAGAAGAGCTAAGGAGGGACCTAGTCAAGTGTAAACTTGACGGTAGCAGTGGTAGTGGGTCGAAGACGAAGGAGGAGGAGAAAAATGCAGCCCTTGCATCGAAAGGGCAGCAGGAGCAGCAGAGACGGAAGAAGGACATCTCGAAGAGAAAGTGCAGGAGGTGTGGTGAACTTGGTCACTACACTAAGTAGTGTCCTCTGAAGAAAAAGGACAAGGATGAGAAACACGATCTAAAGATTGCATCCGCAAAGATCGAGGAGGATGAGTATGACATGAGTGCCCATGCATCTCCAAGAAGGAGATGGGGTGATATTGAGCTGTAAGTTCGCAAGAACTTCAGTTGGGCAGGATCCTTGAGGAGCCCACCTCTTGGATCATGACCTTGCTACGGGTGCCAAAGATTAGAGTAGCAGGCTGGTTGAGTTTTCAGTCGGTGTAGAGGAGTGTTGGAGAGACAGATGTAGTGGTTAGCAACGCCAGAATCTGAGCAGCTCAGTGCAGAGTTGCAACAGTGTAGAGTGACGTAGTGCAAGAGCAGCAGCAACACAATCCTTCAGAGGGACAACGTGGGACTAGCAGCAGTCATAGTTTCAACATCGAGAAGCATCCTGAACACGTGTTCATATTTTTGGATGTTCTTTCAGTTGATTCTCTCAGCAACTGAGTTGCAGTGCAGAGTTAGCAGTGGCAGTGCCAGCAGCAGATGCAACATTTGAGAGGGAGTTGCAGTATAGATGTAGTGTTGATCGTGGCAGGGTCAGCAACTGTACAGTTGCAGCAGCAGTGCAGTAATTGGTGGACAGCATGTCAGACATCAGCAGCGCAAAGGGAGATGCTTCAGAGTCAGGGCAGTGTGTAGCAGGGCATATTTGCTAGAGAACATTCCTCGCTAAGAGGGAGTGTTGATTTGAAATAGCATAAGATGTGCTCTGAGTCTCAAACTTTGTGGAGAGGCATATACACATGTATTCCAGATAACCCATAAATTGTTTGGGGAAATTCCACTAGGATTTTATTTTATTAAGAAAATTAATTATTTTAAAGTGACCCTAAGTCTAAACTTAAGAAAATAAAATAATTAAAGTGAATTAGTAGAATATGGGTGTGAATGTTCTAAAAAAAGCAGATCAAGTCAAAATGTAATCTTAGTCGTTGATTGGAAATCTAATCTCGGCCATTGAAGTCTCAACGAGAAGACTATAAAGAAGGCTTGAGGGTCATTTGGAAAAACACACTGAGAGATCAAGATATCAATTTTTTTGAAGGAGAAATGCTCAAAAGAAAACTTTGATCAAGAGATTCTCACGCATTTGAGGGGCAGAAGTAGTTTTGGTTGGAGGATCTTCTTTGGGGCCAAGAATGCTCAGTAGAGAGGCAGAAAAAGATGCAGAGGAAGCAACGCAAAGCCCAAAGAGGGTGACATAGGGCCACATAGGCCACATGCAGAGGCAACACAACATTCCTAAGCATAAGTCTGAAATTCAGTTGGGAGATCAAGATTCTGAGCCGAGAGAGCTGGAATTCAATTTCCTGAGGGCTGGAATTCAATTTCCTAAGCGCTGAACAATTCAGCAGAGGAGGTGACGCAGTCCATTAGAGGTCCCCATGCAAGCCTTCGCAATAACTGTGTAGAGGCAGCGCGGAGGGTGTTGGGTTTTTGTCATTGCAGCTACTGGATCAACTGGGACTACCAGAGTGAGGTAATCTCACAATTTTTCTTTCTTCTGCCAAGTGATATTTTTTGTACTTGATAGCCAGCAAGGCATCTAGAGGTTGTATTCAGATATAACTCTTGCTTAATAATAAATCCCTCATCTGCTGCACCGGTTTTCCTGCATTGGGTTTTTTCGGGGACATTTGTCCTAAAACAATGGTGTCCTATGTGATGTTTTTCTCTTACTCAGTTTCTTGTTTCGCATATTAATTTAATTAAGTGAAGGTTGCTTCATTATCTACAAAATAAATCTGTAAATAACTTGTTAATGTAATTTACAAGTAGGTGAAGTCAATTCAGTTTGCGGCAGTAGGATTCCAGGTCTAGCACTTGGAATTTTCACATGGAAAAATCAGGGTCACCTTATGTACCATGATTGCTCCCTCCTACACATTATATACCCAAGTGTGGGCTTCCCCTTTTCTAGATACCCTTGTGCCCCGATGTGTGGCTCAGGATTGCCCCTCTCATTCCCTATTCCATTTCACCTCTTTATCACATGCCACCACCATTTGAGGGATGTACCTTCGACATACTATCCCCTCTAATGGTAGAAACCACCTAATAAGGTACTTGGCTAACTCCCTTTGGATCTTGGAGACATTAGCACATGCCAAAACCCACTATAGAAGGGCAGGCTATTGTGAAGTGTCCACTTGTTGTCCATGGTTTGTAAGCTCTTTTACCCGATTACTTTAATGGCTTGTTGCGCTGGAAGGATAAGGGACGCATTGGATCTTATGCAGGATTGCAGATGGTGTCCATTCTAGGTTTGGTCTCCCTATACGGGGTCCTGACCCTCCAGAGGGATACATTGGCACATGTAGGGTGTGTGTAGAGAGCCATGGGCCTCCACAACAGTAGACAACACTCCATGGATCGCTAGAGATGTTCAGAGATTGCTCGAGATCTACCTTTTAGACGAGGAAGATGTATCTGATACACTATGCCCAACTGGCCCCAAAGGTGCACCACACACTTGGCAGGTGTCCCAGGACTTGTACGTTGACATGGCATCATTCATTCCATCATCTAATCCCTTACAGATGGTCTACAAACATCCTCGACTCACTTGGAGACCCATGAGGTCATTGGTGTGCCCCCACCCCCACTAGGAGCACCATAGGTTTATTGTTTGGAGAACAAGGGGCCACCCCCTTGTCCATCACTTTTGACTGTCCTATTCATGATTATGGCACTTATGGACCTCATTAGTGTTAGTTTTTGTAGCATCGGATGTGTTCTAGCCACGAGATTTGGCAGAGAGGCTAGAATACATGTATTCTCCAATACCCAGAAATCGTTTCTGGAAATTCTACCTAGAGATGGCTTAATTAAATTAATTAGTCAGTTTTTAATATTTCCTAAGTGTAGACTTAGGAAATATTATTAATTAAAAGGAATTAATTAAGTTATGGTGAGAATGTTCGAGAAAAGTGCATGGATTGATTTCTAGTTAATCCTAGCCATCGATTAAGATTTAATCGTGGTCATTGAAGTCTCAACGGAGGATTATAAGAAGTCAATGGGGCTTGGAGAAGATACACCAAATCAGTTGAGCATTCGATTTTCCTGAGAAATTGATCTCTAGAGTCGCATCATTCAGTTGTCGGAGGTGATTCAGTGAGGTCGAAGCAGTGAGAGAGGGGCAAAGATAGTGAGGCCAGAGGAATAGTTTTCCAGGTCCGGTGAGTACATTGCAGAGAGGTAGTGATTTCCATAGAGAGGCAACGCAAAGCCCACTTGGGGCGATTTTTGTTTTGCTAGGGAGAAGGAGAGATTCCGAGCCAGAAGCTGGGCAGAGGGTCTAGAGGAAAAGAGTATCAGTTTCCCAGATAGTAGTTGAAGAGACAATGAGAGGAGATGCAGTTACGAGCTTGTGGGACGTAGTGACTACGCAGAGGGAGCAAGGAGCAGCTCAATTCGAGCTGAGGTCAGTGTTGGATTGCCTGTGGAGTGAGATCATTTTCTCACTAGTTATTTTTGCTAGTATTTCTTTGCTTGGATTTCCAGTTTGGGCATCCATAGTTTGTACTCATATTTTCACTACTGCTTAATATCAAAACCCTCAGCTGCTACACTTGTTTTCCCGAGTTGGGTTTTTCCGGGGACTTAGTCCAAAAATAACGATGTATTTTGTGTGTGTGCATCTATTTCTTCCAACGTTTTTATTTAATTCGTAGTATTTATTTTGTGAAGGTTGCAGTGAATTTGATTCGATTTTTTTTTGTATCACACAATAAGTAAATTGTTTAATTGATTTAACTATTAGAAGAATTAACATCAGTTGTTGCAATAGGATTCGGGATTCTCAAATTTTCACATGGTATTAGAGCGTAGATTGTAAGATAGAGAGCTCAGTAGAAGAAGGGAAGAGGAATTTTGTAGCTCCGCGTAAGCGGCAATTCGAAACCCTCAGAGGCAGTGCAGTCCTTTGGCCAGGAGGGTCAATTTCTTGAGGAAAAATCGATTTCTCTGAGAGAGCGACAAAGAAATCAGATTTCTCCATTTAGAGGATTACCAGAGGTAGAAGGAGAAACCAGTATTTTCCTTGCAGAGAAGATCTCTCGCTGGACAACGTATTTTGCAGCGGTTTCTTGTGCAAAATAACGCCAGGAAGAAGAAAGAGCACACACTAAGCGAAAATTTTCCTCAGGGAACTTCTAGCTTCAGAAGTTCAATTTCTCTTGCTGATCAACAGTCGTTGTGAGAAAAGTTACTCACTCCAGCAGGGAGTGCATAGATCGTAGTAGCGGCTGAGCAGAAGAGAAGAGGAGGTTTTCGACTTATTTTTTGAGATGGAATCAGCTGGGATGAGAGATCAGGATAGGTTGGACAGAGCATCCAACTATGTGATCTGGAAGGCAAGGATTTCCTTCCTTCTGGATGAATACGATCTCAAAGCATACATCGATAACATGGTGGCTGTCCCCATGGATCCAGATCAGCTGAAGGCGTACAAGAAGGAGATGGCAAAAGCGAAGAGATTGATTCTTGATGAAGTTCGAGATGATGTGGTTTCTCACATAGCAGGGCTAGAAACAACCAAGGAAATGTGGGACTCCCTTTCCATGCTATTCCAGGTATCTTTTGAGCAGTAGAAGATGTACTTAGAGGGGAATTTGAGACGTACCTGTATGTAGAAGGGGGGGCGCATAGACCCCTTCCTCACCAATATTTAGGAGATCCGAGATTTGTTGGAAGCTGTAGGGTCAGTGCCTCAGCCTTCAGAGATGGCGCGTATAGCTCTCAATTTTGTTTTCGAGGAGTGGAAAGTGTTCATCCAAAGCATTTTGGGCAGAGAAACATTGCCAATATGGGACAGAATGTGGGCATATTTGCAGTAGGAGGAGTTGAGGCAAGATCTGGTGAAGAGCACCATCAGTGTGTCGAAGACGGTGAAGGAGGAGGAGAATGTGGCGCTCGCATAAAAGGGGCAGGGGGAGCAGCGTAGGAAGAATAAGGACATGTCAAAGGTCAAGTGCTTTAGGTGTGGCACGTTAGGGCACTATAGCACTCAGTGTCCTCTCAGGAAGAAGGACAAGGAGGAGAAGCAATACCAGCAGGCAACTTCTGCCGAGATTGATAGGTTGTCCTCCAAGCTGGAGGAAGACTTTTCCATGATAGAAGACATCCCTCCAGGAGTGAGGTGGGGTGACTTGGTTTTGTAGCCCAAAGTTCAACAAGTCGGGGAGTTGAATCAATACCTTGCTAACGGAGCCCACAGTACGCACTAGCAATATGGCCCAGTGGAAGTTAGTGCATTCAGATGCCTGAGTGACGGATGCGGTAGCTAGTACTAGTCAAATACTGGGAAACACAGTGAAGAGTTGGCAGCAGTCTAGTTGGCACATTTGCAGAGTCAGTGCAGAGGCTTTAGTGACAACGAAGAGACTAGTAGCAGTCAGGACTCGGGTGACAGATGCATCATGCTGAACACAGATGGTTCAGTGTTTGGGATAGTTCTTAGTTGCAGCAACAACAAATGAGTGGGAGTTGCAGATGTTGCAGTAGCAGCAACAACAAAATTGTTGTTCAGATGCAGAGTTGGCAATAGTTCAACAGGGTCATCAGTAGCACAGATGCAACACATATCAGAGTTGCGCAATGGTTGGTGGGCAACAGTAGCCAGACATCAATAGTGTGACAGGAGATGGTATAGAGGCAGTGTATTGTAGCAACAGTTGCAGTACTAGAACACTTTCCTCACTAAGAGGGAGTGTTAGTTTTTGTAGCATCGGATGTGTTCTAGCCACGAGATTTGGTAGAGAGGCTATAATACATGTATTCTCCAATACCCATAAATCGTTTCTAGAAATTCCACATAGAGACAACTTAATTAAATTAATTAGTCAGTTTTTAATATTTCCTAAGTGTAAACTTAGGAAATATGATTAATTAAAACGAATTAATAAATTCATGGTGAGAATGTTCAAGAAAAGTGCATGGATCGATTTGTAGTTAATCCTAGCCATCGATTAATATTTAATCGTGGTCGTTGAAGAATCAACGGAGGATTATAAGAAGAGGTCTATAGGGCTTGGAGAAGATACACCAAAAAATTTGAGCATTTGATTTTACAGAGAAATCAATCTCCAGAGTAGCAACAATCAGTTGCCGAAGGTGATTCTGTGAGGTTGAAGCAGTGACAGAGGGGCAGAGATAGTGAGACCGGAGGAATATTTTTCCAGTTCCGGTGAGTACATTGCAAAGAGGCAGTGATTGCCACAGAGAGGCAGCACATAGCCCTCTTGAGGAGATTTTTATTTTGCCGGGGAGATGGAGAGATTTTGAGCCAGAAGCTGGGAAGAGGGTCCAGAGGCAAAGAGTATCAGTTTCCCAGACAACAACTGGCGAGACAGTGAGAGGAGACCCAGTTCCGAGATTGTGGGACGCAGTAACTGCGTAGGCTGACACAGTGACTGTGCAGTGGGAGCAAGTGTTGATTTTTGTAGCATCGGAAAGTGATCTAAGTCTCAAATTTGGTGAGGAGGCTTAGACAACAGTATTCCAAAGAATATAGAAACCGTTTGGGGAAATTCCACTCGGTTCATGTTTTATTAAAATAATTAATTATTTTAATGGGGGCCCTAAGTCTAAACTTAGGGAAATTAAATAATTAACGGATATTAATAAAACAGAGTGTGAATTTTCTAGAGAACGAAGATCAAGTCAAGTTTTAATCTTAGTCATTGATTAGGCTTTTAATCTGGGTCGTTGATTCATCAATGAGAAGATTATAAAATAAGGCTTGAGGGTCATTTAGAAAGAAATCAAGGCAAACATTCAGCAACCCAAGGGAAGTCGATAATGAAGAAAGACAATTCGATTTCAGAATGAGATTTGCAGGGCGGAGGAAGCAGAGGGCATCAGCAGTGTCAGGGTTCAAGGAAAGAAGGACGCAGAAGGGCAGAGAGGCAGCACTCAGGAGTAGCGCAGAGGCCTCACGCAGTTTTGATGCAGTCTCATGCTGGATTTGTGTAGAGAGGTATGCAGGAGTGACGCAGAGTGACGCAGGGAGGGCCAGTGAGTTCCTCAAGTGTCGAAAGTTCTCTGGAGGTCCGGAGAAAATTTATCTCAGGTGTATCTCAAGAAGTTTCTCAATTATTTCTGCTAGTATTTTCTTGTAGAGAATTCCTACTGAATATTAATATATAAACCCTCATTTGCTGCACCGGTTTGCCCACATTGGGTTTTCCCGGGGAAAGTTGTCCAAAAATAACTATCATTGTGATTGGTTCTTATGCTTGCATTTTACTGTTCTTTTCTCTATATGTACTTAAGTGATAACTAGAGTAGTGTTTATTTCGAAATTTGCTGAAAGGTTTTTGCAAATAACTTATTGTGGAAATAAGTAGGAAATAAATATATAACTGCTGTAGAAATTCAGAATTGAATATTTGACATGGTATCAGAGCTGAGTTGAGTAATAGGATTGGAGACTCTACGTTGGAACAAAGTCTAGAAGCTGCTATACCAGCAACTCGAAAGAGTTCACGCAGCTCTCCAGAGAAAAGGGAAAGCATGGAATAACAGAGGGATCACGACATCTCTGTATTGGCCTCCAGACTGGAAGAAGAATTTGCTTGCGTATCAAGCTCTGCTTCTCCTAAATTTTGGTATATTGATAGTGGAGCTTCTGCACATATGGCAGGAGTGTGAAATTTTCAATCTAAAAATGCTACTGCAGTGATTGATTTATTTCACCTACTTATTTAAATAAGTTATTTACAGATGCTTCAGTAAATTTTGAAATAAATACAACTGCAACATTCACTTTAATATTAAAGCAGAAGAACAAATATAACAAGTATATCAAAATAGAAACAACCACATGAACACAGTTATTTTTGGACAATTGTCTCTAGAAAAACCCAATGTGGAAAAACTAGTGCAAAAGATGAGGGTTTATATTAATCTTCAACAGTGAAAAGATCGTTTACAGAATATATGACGAGCAGATATTTAGCATACACCTGAGATGAGTTTTTTGAACACCTCGAAAGAATTCCCGACACACAGTAGGCACTTCTCCTCCCTCTGCGTCACTCTGTGTGGCCCCTCTACACAGTCACTGCGCTAGACTGCATCACTCTTCATGGAGGGCCAGTGCTGCTGCTCAGCACTTCCTCCTCTGCATCTTCTTCCTTCCTTCTCTTCGTCTCTATTGACCTCTCCCTCCTCCTTCTGTCACTGCAACCTAGCCTCTAAAACATCACCCTCTGAAATCAAATTCTCTTACTTCAGAATCGATTTCCTTCGGGTACTGAGAATGTGCCCGGCTTGCTTTCCAAATGACCCTCAAGCCTTCTCTTATAGTCTTCTCGTTGATGAATCAACAACCCAGATTATATCCTTAATCAATGGCTCAAATTAAAAGATGACTTGATCTTCGTTTTCTAGAAGATTCACACTCTGCTTTATTAATACCTTTTAATTATTTAATTTCCCTAAGTCTAGAATTAGGGATCACTTTAAAATAATTAATTATTTTAATAAAGCATGATCCGAGTGGAATTTCCACAAATGATTTCTGGGTTATCTGGAATACTAATGTCCAAGCCTCTTCCCAAAATATGAGGCTTGGAACACTTTCCAATGCTACAAAATCAATAGGGAGTACGAGAATGCTTCTCAAGCTACCAGGAAGAGCAGATGAGTTTTCAGATCGCCATGGGAAATAAGGCGAATTGTACCCCTGTTGGGAGAAGTACTGTAGTGTTTCAAACTAAAGCTGGAAATAAGTTTCAAGCCACCAATGTGCTGCATGTTCCTAGTTTGGGGATGAACTTACTCTCAATGTCTCAACTACAAAACAAGGGCTATGACGTCTACTTCATTGGAAAAAGAGTATATGTCAAACACCCGAGTTGGAAGAAGAAGGCACAAATCAGAGTCAGGAGCAATAAACTGTATAAGTTACAGATCGAATCTTGTTAATTTTGGACAACTAGGTCCAAACTCCATGTTGTGATGCTCAGATAAAGATGCCAATATTTTTATTGGACTCCTCTTTCGGAGAGGTACAATATCGATCTAAAGATCATCTTGATCCGATGAGTAGAACATTTATTTTGAATTTGTTCAAAATATGTGTAGGTCGGCTTGAAGGTTTAGTACCCCAACAGTTGTGTCACACACCCTCATTGATGGATATATATTGGTCAACGCTGGAGGAAATTTTCACTCACCTCATCCACACACATTTCTCTCTCCTCATCTGATTGGTTCGATCACCTTGGAGGCTGTTCTCTTCACACATGGGAAAATTTCAGCGAGCAGCAATTTTCTATTTTCGGAATAGGGTTTCTGCAGTAGCTTTGACCAGTGTTGACTTTGGTCAACGCAAGGTCAAAAAGACCTGAAACTCTCCCTAAATTTCGATTTTCCAAATCCGCATTTTTTGGCACTATTCCTAAGGCTGGACGTTGACTTTGACTTGGTTGCGTTGGCCTAGCTGCTACTGCTGTTTGCGTTGACCGTTGACTGACAACATTGACTTTTGGGTTGACTGTTTTGGCTGTTCTAGAGGGTTGTGTGACAAATCTGGTTGGTTGACCATATTGAGACTTTGTTGTTGAAGCATCCTGTTGACCGCCGTAATGCATCAACACACTTATATATTTCTGGCTTGTCTTCTGTCGATCTACTGGTATGTTCTATCATCATTTTACTTTATTGTTTATGTGATTGCTGATTGATATTGGGATAAAAAGTAAAGTTGCATCAAGCATAGAACATCTACAAAAATTTACATGGTATCAAAGCTGAGGTGAAGACAAAGCCCTAATTTGTAGCAATCACCGAAGAAGAGCATGGGATCCTCTAACTACAATGGATTTAAGGCTGATGACAAATTGACTAGGAAGGATGACTTCCATCCCTGGAAGATGACATTGGATCTTATGTTGGAAGACCAAAATGTCATGGACTATGTGTAGGATAAAATCCAAGAGCCTCCATCCATTGCAACTGCTGCTGCCAAAACAAAGTACAAGAAGGGGGAAATCGAAGCAAAGCTGATAATCAGGGACTCAATTCATAAGGGTTTGGTTGCCTACATCTCTGAGCTAGGCACATCCAAGGAGATGTATGATAAGTTGGTCCACATGTTCAAGGCCAACAATGCGAATCAAGTCCTATTCTTCAAGAATCAATTGAAGAATCTGAAGAAAGGCAGGGATGAGTCTATTCAATCATATTTTCTGAAGCTGACCGAAATCAGGAATAATCTTCTGGCTATTGAGGAGAAAATAGTTGATCGAGAGATGGTTCTCACTGCACTTGGAGGTCTCTCATCCCAATGGCATGTATTCAACAATACCATTCTCAATAACAATGGGATACCTGATTTTGACAAAGTACTATTGAGATGCGTACAAGAAGAGACAAGGATGAAGGAATATGAAAATGAAGGAAATGATGCCTTCGCTGCTCATACTAAGAAGAAGAAATTTGGTGGTCCAAGGAGCAAAGGACGAGCAGGGGCCCAAGGAAATAAAGGCAAGTGTTACACTTGTCACAAGCCAGGTCACTATGCTAGAAATGCCCTTTCAAGAAGGATTCTCCCGATGATGATGACAACAACAACAATCGGAGGAATGGAAATCAAAGGAACAACAGGTTCAAGGGGAAGAGGAAGGCTCCCTCTGACGAAAATGGTCAACCTTTCAAAAGGTCGAGAAATTCCAGGTATGAGAAATTAAATGTTGTTGATGATAAAAGAAATGAATTTATTCTTGTATCTGCCCTCTCTGCTGCATCTCCACCTGACACTATGGATGTCTGATTAACAGAAAGTGGTGCCTCAAGGCACATCACTGGGTTCAAGGAAGCACTTTCTGATATGGTTAAGAAGGATACTAATCTAGAAATTATCCTCAGAGATAATGCCACATATCCCGTGAAAGGGACAGCGACTGTGACCCTCCACTTGTCTCAAGGTGAAGTCCTCCGCTTGCAAGATGTACTATATGTACCTGATCTGAAGAAGAACCTTGTGTCTATTTCGGCCATGGAAGACAAAGGTTTCAATGTGGCATTCATTGATGGGAAGGTGCGTACCTGGATGAAGAGTTTCAAGGAAGCTATCACGATTGGGTTTAGAATTGATACACTCTACCAGGTTGGAGGAAGTCCATTGGGAGCGATGACATGTGATATTATCCGACAGACCGATAATGGCACTAAATATGAGACAATCGAGTTCAAGAACTTTTAAGCTGGCATCAAGAGGGAGATCACAACTGTCTATACTCCTGAGAAAAATGGCGTTGCTGAAAGAAAGAACAGGACCATTGTAGAAGTTGCCCGTGCCATGATATGTGACCAAGGTCTACTGAAGTTTCTGTGGGGAGAAGTTGCGAACACTGCTGTGTACATACAAAACCGATGCTCGCATTCCGCTCTGGACTCCAAAACTCCCGAAGAGGTTTTTGGATGTCCTGTTTATTTTCATGTACCAAAGGAGAAGCTAAGCAAGTTGGATGCTTCTGGAAAGAGGGGAATGTCTGTGGGCTACAACGAAACTTCGAAGGCCTATAGAGTCTATGTGCCTGGTCAAAGGGAAGTGGAGATATGCCACGATGTTACCTTTGACAAAGATGATTCCCTGAGGAAAGTAGTCAATCTTCTGAGATCTGAGGAAGATCATGAAGCAAGACCTGGAAATAGAGAAGAACCGAAGGATGAGACAATGCCCGATGTTGAAGGACCGATGGACCCGATTGATCCACCTCCTTTGATGAGGACAAGACCATCATGGCTCAGGGACACTCTCAAGGATGCCGAGAATCATATGGCCCCAAGGGGGACATTCCATGAAAGCAAGAAGCCGAACAGATACCAAGGGTATCTAGCAGCCATGAGTACAATCGTACAACCTGAGCCTGGATCTTTTGAGGAAGCCGTAAAGCATCAAGTCTGGAAGGATGCTATGAACGAAGAGTATGAGTCCATAATGAATAATGACGTTTGGGATGTGGTGCCAAGACCAGAGGACAAAGCATTTGTCACCTCAAAGTGGCTCTACAAGATCAAGCATGGATTTGATGGAAGTGCTGTAAAGTTCAAGGCAAGATTTGTTGCCCGTGGCTTCTCTCAAAAAGAAGGCGTAGACTATGATGATATATTTTCACCTGTGGCTCGATATGCCACCATCCGATCTATCATAGCCCTTGCTGCTACGCAAGGATGGTGTCTTCATCAGATGGATGTGAAGACCGCATTTCTGTTGGTGCAATAAAGGAAGAGGTGTATGTGGAGCAACCTCTAGGGTTCGAAGTCCAAGACTGGGACACCCATGTCTGCAGTTTGAAGCAAGCCCTTTATGGGTTGAAGCAAGCACCCAGAGCTTGGTATGAGAGGATAGATAGCTACCTGATGAAGTTAGGCTTCACTCGTAGTAATGCTAATCCAAACCTTTACTTCAAGGTTGATAGAGAAAAGCCTCTCATTCTGGTGCTGTATGTGGATGACCTCTTCCTGACAGGTGCTGACCCTCTCATTCATCAGTGTAAGAGGGAGCTCATTGCTGAGTTCGAGATGAAGGACCTGTCACCTAGGACTGATGCATTACTTCCTAGGCCTGGAGGTCTAGCAGAGACCTGGCGAGATTTTCCTTTCTCAAGGAAAATACATTGTGAAGCTTCTGAAAAGATTTGGTATGGTGGACTGTAAGTATTTGTCGATACCAATGGAGCTCAACTTTAAGAAGTTGAGTGGCAACGTTGCTGGGCCTGTGTTTGAAAATCCTTTTGAGTATCACCAACTCGTAGGGGCCCTGATGTTCTTAGTGAACACCCGTCAGAATGTATGTTTTGCAGTGAACACTTTGAGTCAACATATGGTTGAACCTCATAACATTCACTGGGTTGGTGCCAAGAAACTCTTGAGATATCTCTGGGGCACAATAGACCATGGGCTAAGATACATTTCCAGGAGCATGACATGCTATGGATATACTGATGTTGAATGGGCGGGCAGTGTGGTGGATCGCAAGAGCACATCTGGATGTTGTTTCACGTGTAGGTCTGCTTTGAGCAGGACGCAGAAGTCGGTAGCCTTGAGCACCTCTGAGGCCGAATACATTGCAACATGTATGGCCTGTTGTGAAGTCACTTGGTTGCGAAAGCTCTTCAGTGAGTTTTTTGAGCATGTGCTAGATGCCACCGTTACCCTTTATGATAACTATAGGGGTATTAGTTTGTCAAAGAATCATGTGTTCCACGATCGATCCACGCATGTTGATGGCTGGTACCACTTTATCCGGGATATGGTACAGTGAGGCCGTAAGGCTCGATCATATAGGAACTGATGAGCAGGTCGCGGATATTCTCACAATGCCCTTGGGGAAGGTCATGTTCCTAACCTTCCGTGGGAATCTTGGAATCGTGGAACGACTCTATGCTGAGGGTCCTGTTGGATGATGAGCTCTTGGAGCTCTAGGGGGCTTTGGGGATAGCTTCTCGAAGCTATAAATAACCACAGGGCTAGGCTTGCCGAACCTTGTTGGTGTGCTTCTGCCCCACCGTTATGATGATTGAGTTGGTTCACCTCTCATGATCTATGCCCCGTATGCATCGTACCCATTGAGTCCCAGGCTCATGGGAAGTACCTCTCATTTGGCCAGTGAGGTGGGAAAAGCTAGAGACTAGTAGAAAAAACTGATGGATGCATCAGAGATTGTTGTACTCTCTATCTAGGATGGCACGTGTCCAACCACTTGATCTGGGATCAAGTCTAGTGAGGTTTCGGACCTCCAACTGACTTCGAGTCAATGAAACTAACTTTGGGTTAGTATATGACTCTCTTGTGTCCAAGTGAGGTTTCGAAACTCCAACTGACTTCGGGTCAGTGAAACTAACTTTGGGTTAGTATATGACTCTCTTGATTCCAAGTGAGGTTTCGGACCTCCAACTAACTTCGGGTCAAGTGAACCAACTTCGGGTTGGTATGAGACTCTTTTTGAGTCCTATAGAGGTTTCGGACCTCTGAGCTGAATCTATTAGCCGGGAATGATGTCTTTGTGACTGACCCACTTCTGTTCTAAAATAAAGAAGCCAGTAAAGCAAGTTATGGCGGGATGATGCACGATGTTTGGATTGCACAGGTGGATGGAGTTCTCCCTAGTTGAGAGGGAGTGTTAATTTTGGACAAGTAGGTCTAAACTCCATGTTGTGAAGCTCAGATGAAGATGCCAATATTTTTATTGGACTCCTCTTTTGGAGAGGTGCAAGATCAATCTAAATATCATCTTGATCTGATGAGAAGAACATTTATTTTGAATTTATTCAAAATATGTGCAGGTCGGCTTGAAGGTTTAGTGCCCCAGCAGTTGTGTCGCACACCCTCATTGATGGATATATATTGGTCAACGTTGGAGGACATTTTCACTCACCTCATCCACACACATTTCTCTCTACTCATCTGATTGGTTCGATCACCTTGGAGGTTGTTCTCTTCACACGTGGGAAAATTTCAGCAAGCAGCAATTTTCTGTTTTCGGCCTAGGGTTTCTGCAGTAGCTTTGACCAGCATTGACTTTGGTCAACACAAGGTCAAACAAACATTAGGGGAATTTTGAAATCTAAAATGGGCCTCCTAAGGAAATAATAAAATAATAGCTAAACCAATAAAATAATATTTATGAATTTGCAATTCACTTTTTGCACCACAATCCATGTAACCATAGTTAAATTCAAATCAAAAGTTGTACCAAAATAAAATTAATAAAAAAATTGTATTGATGTGACTATAAATAAGAATAAAATTTTCAAGAAAAAATCATTATCATTGAACAACTAATGCATTTGTCCTTTTTACTTAAATAACTTAAAATAAAATATAAATATACATTTATAAATTCTTAATTATATTATATGTTGTTAATTAAGATTTATATTATTTAAATTGTACAATAACATGTAATTAATATACTATATAAAAATAATATAATATAATATAATAAATGTATGGATATGCATTGTTTCTTTCAAGAAATATGAAATGACAATAATATATTTTTATTCAAAAAGTGTGAAATGACATTTATTATGAGTACTTTACTTTGACTTTAAAAATACTTAGAGCACTACCATGGTTAACCATGAGTTTTTATCCACCATTGAGAATGTGACATGTAAGTACCTTTAACTCAAGCAATGCCACCTCAACCATTAGGGATGATGTCATCCCCTAAAATGTGATTGGTTCTCATAAAGTGAATTTTGATTGTACATTTTCCTTAGAAGGCCCATTTTAGACCTCAAAATTCCCCTAATGCCTGAAACTCTCCCTAAATTTCGATTTTCCAAAGCCACATTTTTTTGCACTATTCCCGAGGCTGGACGTTGACTTTGACTTGGCTGCGTTGACCTAGCTGTTGCTGCTGTTTACATTGACCATTGACTGACAACGTTGACTTTTGGTTGACTGTTTTGGCTGTCCTAGAGGGTTGTGTGACACTTCTGGTTGGTTGACCATATTGGGACTTTGCTGGGTGAAGCATCTTCTTGACCGTCGTAATGCACCAACACACTTATATATTTCTGGCTTGTCTTCTGTCGATCTACTGGTATGTTCTATTAGCATTTTAGTTTATTGTTTATGTGATTGTTGACTGATATTGGGATAAAAAGTAAAGTTGCATCAAGCATAGAACATCTACAAAAATTTACAAATCTCCAATGGCACTGATAGGTAACTGTGAGGAGAAGGATTTGAATGAGCTATGGCACAAGAGAATGGAGCACTTACACAATGGGGCTCTGAGAATTCTCAAGAAAACCGTCACAACAGTTCCATATTTGAGCACCAAACGAGATGACATTTGCAAAGGGTGCGTACTAGGGAAGTACGCTAAGGAAGCCTACCCTAGGTTGATACACTCAGACATCTGCGGACCAATGTCCACTAGAGCTCTTAGTGGTGCCGAATATTTCGTCACCTTCATTGATGACCATTCCAGGAAAACTTGGATCTACTTTCTGAAGACCAAGGACAAAGTCTTTGACCAACTTAAGGAGTTTAAAGCTCTGATTGAGAATCTGACAGGAAAGCGGATAAAGATACTTTGATCAGATAATGGTGGAGAATACATTGATAAAGACTTCACAGAATTCAACGCAAGGGAAGGCATCAGAAGAGAGTGGACTGCTCCATATAATCTGGAGCAGAATGAAGTTGTAGAAAGGAAGAATAGAACTATTGTGGAGGTTGCCAGGGAAATTCTGTATGATCAAGACATGCCCAAATTTCTTTGGGTTGAAGCTTGTAACACAACTATATATGTTCAGAATAGGATTCCTCACAATGCATTGGGTAAGATCACTCAAGAAAGTGTCTTCACTAGCAGGAAGCCAGAGGTAAGCCACTTCAAGATCTTTGGTAGTGTGGCATACTGCCATGTACCCGAAGAGAAGAAGAAGAAATTAGATAGGACTATTGAAAAGGGGTATCTGGTGGGATACAGTGAAAATGCCAAGGCTTGCAAAATCTACATTTCTGGCAGCAGGAAGGTTGTAGTGCAGCGGGATGTAAAGTTCATGGAGGAAAGAGCTTTCAGAAAATCCCAAGAGATGCCTTCAGGAACTCAGTCTGAAGATGACTCACTGGTCCAACCACTACGACCTGCTGAGTTTAGCCCAAGTGCATCTCCAAGGTAGAAGGATCCAAGGGATTCATCTCTAGAATATTTGCAGGAGGGGGAGCAGGTGGAGCCACCCACTACCAGTGGTAGGACGAGCAGGGAATTACGACAAATCTTGAGGGATGCAAAGGAGTTTGTCGAAGCCCCTAGAAATGAGAAGAGGCAGCGCAGGCAATCGGACAGATACCAAGCCTTGGTACCACAGGTTGGGGAACCCTCTAGTTTTCAGGAGGCAACTCAGCATCAGGTGTGGGTAGATGCAATGGTGGAAGAGTACAGTTCCATCATGACAAATGATGTCTGGGAAGTGGTTCTTAGGCCTCAAGACAGATCAGTTGTGGGTTCGACATGGATCTACAAGATCAAATATGCTATAAATGCAACGTAGAAAAATTTAAAGCCAAGTTTGTGGCAAAGGGGTATGCTCAGAAGGAAGGGATAGACTATGAAGAGACCTTCGCCCCTGTAACTAGATATACTTCTATTAGATCCGTGATATCTCCTGCCGCGTAGATGTGATAGGAGATTCACCAGATGGACATCAAGACTGCATTCTTGAATGGGGTGATAGAAGAAGAAGTATATATCGAACAACCAGAGGGATTTGAGACGCATGAGCAGAAGACTCATGTGTGTAGGCTTAAAAAAGCCTTGTATGGACTTAAGCAAGCCCCTAGAGCTCGGTATGGTCGAATTGATAGCTAATTGCAACAAATGGGATTCGTAAAGAGTGACACAGATCCCAATCTCTACTATCAGAGAGTAGGGGATGAGCTTCTGATACTGGTGTTGTACGTAGATGATCTATTCCTCACAGGATCATCTAGGCTCATTAAGGACTGCAAGGAGAATTTAGTTGCAGAATTCGACATGAAGGATCTGGGGCTGATGCAATATTTTCTGGGGTTGGAATGGCAGCAGAAGGGTGAGATCTTCCTTAGTCAAGGGAGATATACAACAGAAATATTGAAGAGGTTCAAAATGGAAGACTGTAGACCCATGGCTACACCAATGATCACCAACTGGAAGAATATTGATACTTCTGAAGATGATGAGGCTGACCCTACCTTGTATAGGCAGCTCATAGGGTCCCTAATGTATCTGGTCAACACTAGGCCAGACATCTATTATGCTATCAACAACCTCAGTTAGTTCATGGTGGAACCAAGGAGGGCACTTTGGGCAGCAGCCAAGCATGTTCTCAGATATATGCAGGGAATAGTCAAGCTTGGATTGAGATACACTCGAGGCAGTGACATCAGATTGAGTGGGTTCACTGACGCAGATTGGGCTGGCGGCCCAATAGATCGGAAAAGTACCAGTGGGTACTAATTCAATGTTGGATCATGGATGACCTCCTAGTGCAGCAGGAAACATAAATCCGTGGCTCTAAGCTCAGCTGAGGCAGAATATATGGTAGCAAGCACTGCTTCATGTGAGGCCATATGGCTTAGGAAGTTGCTTGTGAATCTACTCAAGGAAAAGATGGAAGCGACCAACATTCTATGTGATAATCAGAGTTGCATCAAGCTCTCTGAAAATCTTGTGTTCCATGATCTTTCGAAGCACATTGACATCAGGTGTCATTTTATCAGAGACTGTGTCCAGCGGGGAGCTGTACCATTGCATTACACTCCGACAGGAGAACAGGTGGCGGGCATCCTCACTAAAGCTCTGGGAAAGACAAAGTTTGTCTACTTCAAAGAGAAGATGGGGATGACCAAGAATCCATTTCAGTAGCAGAAATGGACAGATGCAGAATTGAGAGGGAGCTGTAGTACAGATGAGGCAGTGACAGTGGTAGTGTCATGGGCAACATTACAGAAGGCAGCAGGGTAGTAGATGAGGAGCAGCAGTAGCCAAGCATCAGCAATGCAGAGGATGCTTTAGGGTCAGAGCAGTATGCAACAAGAAAATTGCTAGAACACTTTCCTCGCTACAAGGGAGTGTTGATTTTTGTAGCATCGGAAAGTGATCCAAGTCTCAAATTTGGTGAGGAGGCTTAGACACCAGTATTCCAAAGAACCCAAAAATCATTTGTGGAAATTCCACTCGGTTCATGTTTTATTAAAATAATTAATTATTTTAATGGGGACCCTGACTCTAAACTTAGGGAAATTAAATAATTAAAGGGTATTGATAAAATAGAGTGTGAATATTCTAGAGAACGAAGATCAATTCAAGTTTTAATCTTAGCCATTGATTAGGCTTCTAATCTGGGCCGTTGATTCATCAATGAGAAGATTATGAAAGAAGGCTTCATGGTCATTTGGAAAGCAAGTCGGGAAAACATTTAGCAACCCAAGGGAAGTCGATTTTGAGGAAAGAGAATTCGATTTCAGAGGGAGATTTGCAGGGCAGAGGAAGCAGAGGGCATCAACAGTTTCAGACTTCAAGGAAAGGACACAGAAGGGTAGAGAGGTAGCACTTAGTGTGAAAATTTCTGAATATTACTTTATGCAGAAACCCTATTGTCAGATCTGGTTATACTTCTCCTACTTAATCAAGTTATTAATGTTGAAATTCAGATTAATATCGAAGTAAACACATAATAGACTTTCACCGATTTAGATATAAGCAAAGATACATGCACATAGACAAAGTGACACACAAGATTTTATGGACAACTGTCCCCGGAAAAACCCAATGTGGGAAAATCGGTCTTCTAGCTGCTGGAGGGTTTTATTATTAGGCAAAATCTGAGTACAACAATTCTGGGCACCAAACTGGTTAACCGGCAGAGAAATAATCACAGCAAGCAACACCTCTATCTTCGGAGACAGAAAATATGGGTGATTCCACCCTCAGTGGGGATTTATGAATTCGAGCCCTTTTTGGCCCACTGGAAAACCCCAGCGCTGCTTTGAAGCCCTCTGCGTCAGCCCCTGCGTTGGTCAGAAAGGGCCTGCTTCACCCTAGACTGGGCTGCGCTGCCCCTGCGCTACCATAACTAGCTCCGCGTCAGCTCTACGTGACCCCTGCTGCCTCTGTGCTGCCTCTGCGTAGCTCCTGGCTGCCTCTTTGCACTGCTCTGGTGTGCTGCTTCTCTGCCTCTGTTGTACTCTTGGCCTGGGATCAAACCATCCCACTAGCCAATATTGCCCCTCGCTGCAACTGAAACACTTCTGTAAATTCTTAGCAAACCACGCCCTAGAATTCCAGCTTAGTCTTAGTGTTGTGCCCCCGTGTGTGTGTTCTCCAACTGACCCAAATCCTTTCCTTTATACTTTCTCGTTGGGAAACCAATGGCCATGATCTAATCTTGAATCGATGGATAAGATTAAAAGAAATCTTGATCCGTGTGACTTAAGTCATTTCCATCACATGTTTAAATTAATTACCTTTAATATTTTAATTTTCCTAAGTTAGACTTAGGGTCCTTAATTAAAAATATTAATTAATTAATTATCTCCCAAACTGGATGGAATTTCCTAAATCCTTTTTTGGGTCTTATTGATCTCATGTACTCTAGTCTCTCCACAAATTTTGGGAGCTAGAGCACATCCGATGCTACCCCAACACTCAAAAAACTCAACACTCAGGAGCAGCGCGGAGGCCTCATGCAGTAATGACGCAATCTCACGCTGGCTCTATGTAGAGAGGTACGCAAGAGTGATGCAGAGTGATGCAGGGAGGGCGAGTGAGTCCCTCAAGTGTCAGAAGTTCTCCGGAGGTCCGGAGAAAATTTATCTCAGGTGTATCTCAAAAAGTTTCTCAGTTATTTCTACTAGTCTTTTCTTGTAAAGAATTCCTGCTGAAGATTGATATATAGACCCTCATCTGCTACACCGGTTTTCCCACATTGGGTTTTTCCGGGGATAATTGTCCAAAAATAATTGTGTCATTGTGATTGGTTCTTATGCTTGCATTTTACTATTCTTTTATCTATATGTACTTGATTGATAACTGCAATAGTGTTTATTTCAAAATTTGCTGAAAGGGTTTTGTAAATAACTTATTGTGGAAATAAGTAGGAGAAATAAATCTATAACTGCAGTAGAAATTCATAATTGAATTTTTCACAGCAAGGAGCAACTCAATTCGAGCTGAGGTCAGTGTCAGATCACCTGTGCAGTGTGGAGTGAGATAATTTTCTCACTAGTTTTTTTTGCAGTATTTCTCTGTTTGGATTGCCAGTTTGGGCATCCATATTTTGTACTCATATTTTCACTACTTCTTAATATCAAAACCCTCAAGTGCTGCACCAGTTTTCCCGAGTTGGGTTTTTCCGAAGACATAATCCAAAAATAATGGTGTATTTTGTGTGTGTGCATCTATTTCTTCCAGCGTTTTTATTTCTTCTGCAGTATTTATTTTGTGAAGGTTGTAGTGAATTTAATTCGATATTTGTCGTAGCACAGAACAAGTAAATTGTTTAATTGATTTAACAATTAGAAGAATTAACATCAATTGCTGCAATAGGATTCGGGATTTCCTAATTTTCACAATTAGGTCTCTTGGAGGGAACTACAATATGCATAGATAATTATTTGACCTCTTGAGAGGCTTATTATTTTATTTGTGAGCTAGTTTGGTGGGCTTGTCACCAAAAGTTAGTGAGTTTGCACAATATTTTATTTTAGGGGCTAATCTAGGCCCAATAGGTAATTCGAACTTGTAATGTGTATAAATAGGAGTTAGATGAATTCATTTTATATCATCACTTGACTTGGATGATTCTCTCTTTAGAGAACTTCAGAGCTTTTCCTTGGAAGATATATTTGGATCATGGATGAATTTTGATGTATGGATTGGGTTCTTCTTATCTTGAAGCTTCTTATATTGCAAATATGTTGATGGTTGAATATATTCCCTTACATGTAAGTGCAATTTTAACACTATTTTCTTTCATTTCACTGCATACATTGGTTATGATATTTTCGCTATTTTAGGGCTAATTGTTGCATGCATTTACGACATCAATGTGGAATTATATTTCTATTTAGCTTGTATCCATGTATGGGCCATGTTTGATGAATAAATTGTCCTAGAGATCGAGTTATCTCAATAAGCCTCCTCCATTTGCAATGAAGTATAAAAGCTTTTATGGTCACTTTTCTTCTCTTGCCCTTAACATTTGGACGAAGTTGACTTTCAGAGCCTCCTTGAACAAGAAACGAAGTCCATCTTCATAGTTCTCCTTGACTCCATATCCCCAAGAGGAATTAGGCACTGATCCATCAAAAGGTAGTCACTCTAAAACCCTATTTTTTCACCTTTTCCTCTTTCTTCTAGGTCTAGCCACGTTGGGCCACCTAGGGCATCAATTTCCTGAAAAACTAGCCCTAGAAAAAGTTCGACCTTCTAGTCCCTACTACGCTGGTGTTTCCTCAAGGTATCCTCCACATTTGAAGAGATTCCGATAGTGGAATTGCGAGATATCCCAAGCCCTAGGTCTAAGATCAAACTCTACCCTAGTGTTCCGAAGGCTAGCACCTCATAGGATCAATTTGACATCCTCAAGTAAAAATTCTTGTTTTGATCCTTTCCCTTGCCTTGTTTGGGTTAAGATAATCATCAGTTGCTAAACTCCATCCCCTTAACCTAGGTTGGGTCCACTTGGCCCCGTGTGGTCCCATTCCCTATCAAAGCCAACTCATCAAGGATTACTCGGGAATCCAAGTTCTATAAGGATTTTAGGGATTGGGAAACTCCTTTTCAAATCATATTCCTTTAAACTAACTCTCAAATCCTCACCTCCTTTTCCTAGAAAATCTTGTACCTTGCTCAAAGAGCAAGCAAGCTCCATTCTTAATCCTATTTTAGGGAAAGGGTCTTTGAGGTCACTTCACATCTATTTGTTGATCTGTCCTTTATAAATGACTTCCTAAATACCGGGTCTCCTCCCATCAATGAAAGTCCGTAAAGAGCAGGGAGTCTTAGCTGTGGTGACAGTGGGCTAAGTCTCCACCATTGCCCTTGACGTAGCGGTTTCCCTCTTAGGAGTCCCTTTTAGGTCCCTTGCTGGTTTGAGTGGTAATAATGTCCTCCAACTCACTTGTTCCTAATTCAAACATGTCAAAATGTCAAAATTGTGCAAAAATATAGTTTTTAGCAAAACTTGCTAAGTGGGGACATCACACTCTCTCCCACACAAGCTTCAGCCAATGAGCTCTGTGCACTGTATAAATGAGAGAAATTCAGCCCTGGAGATTTCTTCAATCTCTTCCATTTAAAATTCCAACAAACTCCTGCTACAACAAAGGGAAAAACTCTCTCCAAAGCCCGAAATCTCTAAAACACAACTATTGCTCCAAAAGATGTACCAAAAACTCCTCTTGCGCCCAGGAAAGGCGTAGAACTGATTTAATCTCCTACAATAAGCTCAAGGGAAGCCCTGAATTGGACTCCCAAACTTCCTCACCAGGTAGACACTCGAAGTTCTCAGAAATGAGGGGGGAACGTCCGCTCGGAATTCCTGTGCTAAACAACACTTTTCTTCTTGTGCTAAACAACCCCAAGAGAAGATGAAAGGTGAAATGTAATAGTCAAAAGATAATCCACAAAAAGAGTCCATCCTCCGTTTGTATTTTTTCTCATGCTTCTAGAACCATTTTTAATATTATTTTATTGGTAGGGGTCATTTTCCACTAAGTTACTTTTGCTTCCATTTTAATAAAATAATAATTTGCCACCATTCTCCAACAATATAATACTAGCCACCTTTCTCGAATAATATTTGCGCATTTTTTATTAATATTACTAGAAGTGGTCAAAATTCCACAGTGATTCCCATGCTTACAAAATTGGGGATATTACAGAATCTCATCATGAACATAAAAAGGGTTGTTGGAGATGATAACAAGTACTTGGATAGTAATATTAAGCATGCTTTATGGGCTGATTATATTACTGGATGAGGTACAGTGACAAATAAAATAAGGACAAATATGATAAGCTGATCGAACCATTGATTTCCAAACTGACTTTTCTCCCATCAAACATAAACGCCATACATATATTTTGGAAATCCTCCTAGTACATATTAAATTAGTCTCTTATGGTAGCAGCATCTAATATGCATATGCATCCATCCAAAATCCTGTTGAAATATGTGTATCTATGTGGATGGGCATTCATATTCTATCCAACAATCTAAGAAATAAGCGAAGAAATGAATGTATGCATATGTATTTATTTCTTGTTTCTTTGTTAAGGTCTATGAGAGAGAGAAACGGAAAGAAAGAACTTTACAGGTATGCAAGGGATGCACTCTTTTGGGAAGGAAGATTCACTGATAAACTGTTATTTCCAAGCAACCTGCAATTATTGCAATATAAGTTATCTCACAGGGGATTTAACTAGTGACCTGCCATATATTAGGTTTGATAGAATTTTCAGAGAAAAAGATTGCAGTTCACATAATTGTGAGAATGTTTTTGATTGGAATAAATATAGTTTGGTCCAGTAATACACTTACAAAAATGTCAGAGTGCTCAAATTTTGGAATGAATCTGGAATTCCTCCTGTAAAATTATTAAAGCTCAAGTCCCTAGCACAATAATATGTTCAAGTAAGTAGGCATGCAAGAATAAGACTTGATAAAAGTAGTCAACGTAAGCACTGTATTATGTATATTATAAACTAGATTATGATAATTTTCAAAATTCAAACGTCCATCCACCTATGCTCTAGATAAGAAGGCTATCTTTCCTTGCTGTAGAAATACCACACTCGGTTCATCTAATGCTTTCCATATTCACTGAAAGAAAATGAAATACTGAAAGTGCAAAAAGAAAATGTTTAAAAGTAATATATAGAAAACATTGAGCAGTAGGACATTCCTGCAATACACACTATCATATTAGCTTCCATTCCCGAAACATAACCTGCATCTTATTGGACAAGAAAAAGAATGATGCTTAACCAGATACAGTATCATCATTCAACGTCCAATTACAAGCATGCTCAAGCTTGGTTCAGACAAGAAAGTCAAAGTAACAGATGTGAAGAGGAGAATTTTTTTCAGGATGATTCAAAATAAGCTTATTTTCAGATTATGTTTAGACATTGGAATTATATCTTAGTTTATATTGAATTCATAAAATCTGGATCAATAGTAACGTATTGACCATGATCAACTGAACATTAACAGAGTGATCATTGAAAGACAATCTATAATTCTTTTAAGTAAAATATTCCCCTCCCCTTATAACAATTAGGCTAATGTGCCCAGATTTAGCATTACAAGGATCCATTAACACAATTCAATTTGCTCAATTTTCAGCAAAGAAGATGGAATTTAAAGTGACCCAAGACCTCCACCTAACCCGAACTATTGTGTGCACTGGTGTGCATCCACAAGTGCAAGCACAAACACACATGTTACTAGCAGGAGTTGAATATTAGTAGCCTTTACTTTAGCTACCCATTCCACTGACTAGGCAACCTACACTTGACTAAAGGTATAAACAATTAGAAAAACACTTCTTAAGTCAATATCTTTATATTTCTATGATTTGTGTAGTAAATGCTATAAATCCACTTGCATATTTTTAATTGGTCAGTGGCTGGTTATCATTAATAGTTTGCAAGTCATGTCAGCAAGATAAAAATATATGATTGTACCTATTCTCAACAATTAATCCTATAGCTTTGCAAACAGGTGCGTTATCTGTGATAACTTGCACCACATTTTTTAGCCCTACTTGTTTGATAACAGCAATTAAAATTTCAGCAATTGAGGATTGCTAGTGTCATCCATACCGATTTTGCTTCTTTGATCCTTCAATCTTTGAGCATCATCTTGCTCTCTCTTAAATGTAGACCTCACTTATGGATTTTTAGTATGTGCACAAACTTCAATACCCTTTATATCTTCATGCAAAAAGTGAGCCTTCACTCTTGTGTAACAGCGCTTGAAGGTCCTATCAATTTTACATAAATTTCACCTCCATTCCCAAGTACCCCCAACACTCATTTTATTGACTTTGGTAACACGCTTCCAAAGAGGATAACATTCTTTCTTCCAGATTGCTTGAGAAGCTCTAGGGGCACTCGAAACACCACTTTGAGAAGCTATGAATGCTGCAAAAGAAGAAAATAAATCCATTCACCCAAAAAACAACTGCCCATGCCCTTCTTCTTGCTATAAATGCACCAAATCTTGCTCCCGATGCTCCAAAATGCAACTGGAATGCTTGATGATGCTGCCACAGCAGCAAAAACCCACAATTCCCATATAAAAATACATGGTTCATTCATGCGCTAAAATAAACTTCGACAGAGGTAATCTCATAAGCGGAAGCTACCCTTTTCAATCGATGGATATAACCATATACCGAAACCTATTTCATGAAATTCGAATTAATATATTTAACCTTGGTTAAATACCCATTTTTCAACCATCATATATGGTGACCTTTCATTTAACATTTCATTTCATACAAAGGTTCGACTTTGGTTAAAAACCCAAAGTACCAACATACATTAATGTTCGGGCCCAACACTTTACCAATCCACTTATTCCAGCAATCATATTATATATATTATAATCTCCACTTGAATAAATTCTTACCTTGGTTATAATATCAAATGCCGACATAATATTATATCCGGCCCCACAACTTACCAACTCACCTTTCCACCATTCATCAAATCCTACAGTTGATGTTTCATCGCGCTCCAACTCAAAGCTTCTTCATCCAACAGTAGTCGCAACACTTCAATCGATCATGCATAATCCAACGGATTTCGCGTTCAAATAAGCCCGAACTTTAATGACTAGATTTCACGTGAAATGGGTGGTATTGAAATTTGAGACACCACATGTCAGCCCATAACCATTATCGCGTTCAAACAGGGATTTACCACTTACCAGGTTGCACCCATGCGAAAACCATTTGTTGTTTTTCAAAAACCACCTCCGTGTTCATTTGGCTCTGTTGACCACACTTTGTCAACGACCCCATAGCAGTACACCCCCTTTTTTTCAAATGGGACTTATCATGTTCGAGGCTCGTGTCATCCAGATTTCATCGCCGATCGACAGTTTTTATATGATGTAAACCCATTCTGCATTTTATGATGTAAATGATCTAAGTAAGACCATCCATGTATGTAACTACCTAGTTAAGCTTAGTATGTTGTTGATGACTTCCATTCTAGGAGGTTTTTTGTCTCACTGATTCACGAAAGTGATCGGCAGAGTTTTTCCCTCCAGCCTCACCCCAAAGCTAGGGTGGAATTTGTCATCAGCATGCTAAGTGAGTCCTAGTGTTCTATCAAGTCCTTGTAAAAGTAGTTTCAACTACTTGGTCTACTAGATCATATTTGAGTCGCAGAATTGGGTATTTATTTGAGGGTCTATACAAATGGGTTTTCCCCCTTCATGTATGTAAATGTATTACCTCATGTAAAAGAGGGTTGGAAAAATAATTATAATCCCCTCTTAGTCAATTAATTAAATTTTCTGGTCAATTAATTAATGAAATCCTAAACCAGAAATTTAATTAATTTAGGGTCCTAAATTAGGATTAAATCTTTAAAGGCAAAATTTGTGGGTCATTGGAAAATGATTTTGAAAGCCCCAAGCCAAGGGAATATTGAGAATTTTAAGAAATATTGGACCCTTGGTCCTTGGTGGTTAAGTCAAGGTCAAAATTTTGGGGTAATTAACTCAAAAATAATATTTTTGAGTTAATTAAAATTGAATTAAATGATAAATTCGTTTTTTCCCCAAAATTTTAATTTCAACGCTCCGGATTAAAAAATAATTAAATCTTTTGGACGGTTGAGATTATTTTGACGAGGATCATCCAAACTAGCCGTTAGAGATCTTGTCCTATAAATTTAGAGGTCTTTGTCAGTATTGAGTCATCCGATCTCAGAATCGTGCACTTGCTCTTAGAAGCTCTAGTAAACTTTTTGAGGAATAAAGCTAAAGACTTTGGGGTTACAAATCTGGATGTTCCTTCTCAGATCTATGTGGTGAATTGTCTCTAAACTCTGCTACTTGGTTTCTTGCATTTTATGGTTGATGGCCTACATGGATTAATCTGCATACAGGTATCTTGTGCAGTTTTCTGGGTCTATAAAATAACATTATGATTTTTCTAAGGGTCTCATGTTGTTTTCTTAAATCTCTATCAGTCTAAAATTCAGATCTAAGTGTGCAGGAATTTTTTTTTTTAAAGATTGGGCGTCTGGGGAAGTCTTCGGTTGGACCAGCCGACTCTCAATAAGCATAAATTTGATAAGCTCTTTATTTGTTAAATTCCGGGTCTATCTTACGATATTTGTGATTTTGCAGGGTTTCGAAGGCTTGTGCCTCTCACTAAAACTTTAAATCTCTGAAAATTGTGCTAAAATGGATTTTAAATCTGACCTTGAGGGTTTTAAACTTGTAAACTAGTTGTAAATTTGTAATTTTTCTGTAAGGGTTTAATGTTTCTTGACGTGTGTCTTCAGATCTGACCAATTGTTGCAGGTTACAGGTTAAATCGGAAATTTTTTTTAGATCTAAGGCAGATATAGCCTCCAAAGGCCAGATCTGGCCTCAGAAACCCCACTGTGGGCAAATCTGGGCGTTATTTTTAAGAAGCATGAGATCTGGGCATAAATGAAGAATTTTTTTTAAAATCTGAGTTTTGAAAAGAAATTTTAAATTTGTTGGAGTTGGAGCTACTGGGTTTATCATTGAAAACGCTGCCCTAGCTTCTCCATTCACCATTTTGCAGGTCGGCCCTCCTTCAAAACCATCCACATCCCTTTCCGCTCCTCTTTGCCATCGTAAACCTGCCCTTTGCCCTCGTTTTGATCTGCAGCCACGTCCACCATCCATCTGCAATCGCTTTCCTTCATAGACGTCCTGGGTTTGCCATCGTTTTCCCTATTCGACCTGCAGCAAAGGCACAAAACTCGCGTCCAATTCTCTCTCTGCCCATCCCTTCAACCTGCACACATCCGTCTGCCCTGTCGTGCTCCTAGCATCCAGTGACCTGCAGTCCGCAAACAAGTGAAACAAAAATACAAATGCATACATTGACATTCGAAAGACCTTCCATATGCGTTAATTTATTTTATGCGGATTCAAAGTTTTGAAACAGCGTTTGTTTAAATCGACTTTAGATTTAATTTTTTTTTTAAAAGAGGTAGCATTAGATTTGATTCAGTTTGTTTTTTTTTTTTGATAGCGTAGGTTTAGTTTAGCGTTAGATTTTTTAAATTCAATTTTTTTTTTAGATTTTATTGTTTAAACATTAGTTTTAATATCGTTGAGATTCGATTTTTTTCATTAGTTAGTATTAGATTGTAATTTTATTTGTTAGCTTTTAGTTTTAGCGTTAATTCTAGAATTTAGTTTAGGTTGTAAATTTTAATTTCGATTTTTTTTGGTTAACTTTTAGATGTTATTTTTAGATTGTAATTTTATAATGTTGTTTTGACTTTAGCATAGTTGAAGTTTAGAATTATATTTAGATTTTAATTTTTAGATTTAATTTAGATTTAGATTTTTAATTTGTCTTAGATTTAAAAAATAAATAAAAAATAATAAAAAATTTCAAAATCCTAAAAATTTAAAAAAAATACAAAACATAAAAAATTTTCAAATTTTCTATGGTCAAATGGGCTAAAATTTTTATCTAAAGTTTTGACTATAGAAACATTTTTTGGATCGAAATTAATTGAAGCATTTTAAATCCTGGCATTTTCATCGTATTGTTGCATGGTTGAAGTGTTTTCAATTGAATATCATTGATCAATCGTGTTTTAATCAGCAGCAGTTAGTCATCATTACTGGTTTATAATTGCATAATGGGATTTTGTGTAACTCCATAAGGCACTGATCATAAGCGTGAAATCTAATCTAGATCTATGAAATCCTGTTAATTTTATCAAGTATTTGGTGTTTTAGCTGTGTCTCCTAGATTTATCCTTCATTTCTAATAGGGTCTACCTCCCTTAGCCTGCAAGGAAACAGCTTAAAGAGAGAGGTTGGGGATAAAGGTGACAGCCCCCAATCTGAGCCGTTGTCGCGGTGCCCTGACAATCTGTGCGACAACAGGCTCGAGTTTTGAATGGAACTATGGTTCCATTCCTGAAGAATTTCACAACCATTACGCCATACATCTTCACTGTTCACTACAATGCTACTCACGTTCCACTGCGCCATTACTTTGTGTTTTTCCGTCTTTGTTCAACTCATGATTTCGAACAGGCCAAGGTTCCATCCAATCTTCAAACCCGCTCTGACATTCAAACAACACATGGCTTATTCTTCTTCTGAGGTTCTCATCCATACAATAAACCCTCAAATGTGACTTCAACCTCCGGATCTCACTGCACTGTGTATACACAACAGAATGTGTAATTTCTCCTTGAAATTCTTTATAAGATGTCAACTCCAATTGTGAAATACATCCAGGCAAATTTTATACCTCAATTTATAAGTCCAAGCAATTTCTTTAATGGCATCGATCCATTCTGTGATCGATGCTAATTTTCTCAATCACACAGAATTCAATGAATGAATATTCACCCTCAAACCGTACAATCTCTTAAAAATGTAGCTTGAATATAAAATGACAGAATTTCCCTTGTTCCTGTCAATTTCACTTGCACACAATATACACTCAAAACACAAACTCAGAAATTGAGTTTTCTGTATTAAAACCAATATTTACATAGGAATTCTTCCTCTGGCCTGATCTTCTGTATCAGTGGCCTTTTTCCTATTCTGCCCATAAGCTTACAATTTAAACTCTACCTCTCTATCTCTGTTTCTACCTTACCTCTTTAATGTCTTGAGGCTTATCATTTTTTATACAAAAGGTTCTAAGACTATTTTTGGTTTCAGATCCTTCATCCTCTCAACAAAACCCTGAATATCCTCTAACTCCTCATTTGCCTCAACTAACCCCTAAGGATCCTTTTTCATCACAAAATCATGAAACCAATTCTAATTTAGGATTTACCATTAATTCCTAAATCTCTCAATCCCTATACACTCTCAACTAGCCTAATTCTCTCATGTTCTCCAACACTCGAGAACATTTACAAAATTTCTCACAATATTTAATTAATTCTCATTAAAATCACTCAAAACATCACATAAGAAACCAACTCCCTTGAAAACACAAAACCCCTAAGTCTATTAAAATACTAAGAATTTTCTTGAGCCTAATGCTCCTGCATCAGACTCCCAAGGTCAAAAATAATCATGATCTCCCGATCATGTGCTTTTAATCTTTGTGTTCCTGGATCCCATACTCTGTTTTGCTGTTGTCCATAAGCTGCATTATTCTTTCGCTGCACTTTTCCAGGCTTCCATACCTTATTCTGCATCTTTCCACTAGCTATGCTTTCACATTCTTTTCTTTTCTTTTCCTTGCCATTGTTACTTTGCTTTCTTGCTGCTGTCTTCTTCTAAGACACCTTCATCATCAACCTCCTTAAGTTTTCAATCTCTATGTTCAGTTTATCTTCTATCTGGAAATTACTCTGCCTTCTGTTGCGGCTTCCAATTTCTACTGCAAATATTACTCCAAATACTGTTGCTATTGCTACATATGTTGCCTTTGTTGCTTTTGTTGCTATAGATGTTGCTGCCTCCCAAGCTTCCTGAATATCTCTTAAGATATCTCCCTCTGCAACATTCCTCTTCTTCTTACCATTTGCAAATTTATTTTTAAAAAATAAATTACTTTCTGATTCTTTAACCACAACAACATAATCATTCACTGTTCCTTGTATACTAGTAAGCATAATCAAATTTGACAAACTAGTATCTGCTCCTGCCTCTTCCACAACTTCAGGCATTTTCACTTTAGTGTCCGCAATTCCTTTCTCTTGTTCAAATGTTTCCAGCAAGCATTTCAGCCATTCCCTTTGTACTTGTTTTATCTCAAACACATCATCAATATGCTGCAATTTAGTTTCAGCATATCCTTCTTCTTCTTTGACAATCTTCAGTCATTGTCCATCACCTCCTTGATTGATTCTGGCAATCAATTCAAACACTGTATCTTCATCCTTTATCAGAATAGAATTCCGATTCTTCACCACTGTGGCAATTCTAAGAGTTTGTCCCACAGTCTTCTCTTGGCTAATCAGGAAAGCCAACTCCGCCTTGTCATCAATAATAACAAGTTCCTTCATATGAGACATGACTGTCTCACCTTCCTTGGAATTTATGAGTTCCTTCTTCTGCAACAGTTCATCTTCATTCAAGACAACTCCAAGAGATGGATTGTCTTCTGTAACACCTGTAAACATAGTCAAATTATCAATTTCAAATTTACAAGACCCAATGGTCTCATTTGATGATCCAGTCACCAAATCTTCTTTTTGTAGTTCTAAATCTCTTTCAGGACTTAGAAAATCTCCACTGTCTTTCTTCTCAACTTCCAGGGTTATCTCCATTGTGCCAATCACCATGATAGAATGATGATCCTTTACTATGTTTTCAGCTAACATAGTTTCCTTTTCATTAAATTCTCTGACATTTTTCATTTGTTGTCCTTCTTTGCCTGCATAATTAACACATGAATTATCAGTATTAAAAATACAAGGTCTCAATGTCTCTTCCTCCTCTGGCAACATCTCAGCATGTTGCTTTGAGTTTTCTTCTAACTTCCTTGTCAGCACATCAGTATGCTGATTTAAATTCTCCATGAGACTATCAGCTGGTCTCTCCTTCATATTATCTGTTTCATGAATGTCTCTCTGCTTTGGTTCACAATAATGAACTTCTTCAATTTGCTGAATCATTCTTACATCCTTATCCTCTGTTTCCTGACTGTCATTCATGAAAATTTCTTTGTCTTTCACATTCAGCAACTCACCCTGAGTATAGATCCTCTGCTTTTCCAACTCTCTTCTTTGAAGATCTAACTTTCTATATAACTCAACAATTTCAATTAGGGTAGAATTTGGAAACTTTACACAACTTTCCATACCTTCACTTGTTCTTGACAAATCATTAGATGGCCCTTCTTCCTCTGCTGCATATTTCCATAAGACCCCTCTGTCTCCTTTTCTTTCTGAGATCTTGCTATCTCAGCATTAATCTGAACAGAGTTCAAATTCAACTTCTTCTCCTTAACAAACTTCAAAGTGTGTTCATCATC
The DNA here is from genome assembly GCA_034641835.2 of Pinus albicaulis. Classification (NCBI taxonomy): domain Eukaryota; kingdom Viridiplantae; phylum Streptophyta; class Pinopsida; order Pinales; family Pinaceae; genus Pinus; species Pinus albicaulis. The sequence goes on from JAXQQM020074616.1 coordinate 67,921, forward strand.
CTGTGATGTGCCTGCAATCATACACAAATCATTAGTTTTAAAACAACAAGACTTTTCAGTCTCGTTTTCTTCCTCAAGCACCAATCTTCCATAATGTACTTTCTGGTTTCTAGCGGATCCTATTTTTTGTGACTCAACTCCTTTGAGTCTTTCCTTTTCCAACAAAGAAATATGTATTTGTTCAAGTTCTCTGAACTTGTTCATCAGCTTAGCATTCCACTTCTTTTGCAATAGGTTCCATCAAACCCATTTCCTCATTTTCCATCCATGTCTTTGACATTCATTCTCTGTCTCTTGCAGCCATCCTTGTAGTACCTCTAGTTGTACCTTCATCACTGCAATATCTCTGTGGCATTCTTTAGAACCTCTTCTCTGATCCTCCATGATCATCTTCTTCATGAGCTCCTCACTCACTATGAGTTTCACTTAGCCTCTGCAACAGCAAGTCCTCCCTGCTGCCACTTACCTCACCAATCCCCTCTCTGGATTTGGTCTTTTGGCAAGCACTGGTTCTCTATCTCTAGAACCTCTTGAGCACTCTCTTCTGCTCTCTCTAGGCTTATATCCTCAACTCACCTTCTCTTGAGAACACTTCAGCTGTTCTCCCTATCCAACCTTTAGCTGGAATATTAGGTTCACTGCCATCATCATCAAAATCTTTGTCTTCATCTTGTCTACAACCAGAATTCTACAATCATAATTTTTAAACCAGATTAAAATTATCTCACCTTCAAGATCTCTGCACGACCTTGCTCTCTTCATTCACTTGTACTTTGATTGCACTGTCTTCATTTATTTCTGCAAATGCCTGTTCACTTCAATTCTGTGTATCTGCTGCTTATCAGATTTAATATCTGATCTCTTCTTTCTTCCCTCATCGCACATGCATTCTGATTTAATTAAAAAAAATCTTTAACTTTCAAAATAGCTTTTCCAGCTCTGATACCAAAAATGATGCTGCCACAGCAGCAAAAACCCACAATTCCCATATAAAAATACATGGTTCATTCATGCGCTAAAATGAACTTCGACAGAGGTAATCTCATAAGTAGAAGCTACCCTTTTCAATCGATGGATATAACCATATACCGAAACCTATTTCATGAAATTCGAATTAATATATTTAACCTTGGTTAAATACCCATTTTTCAACCATCATATATGGTGACCTTTCATTTAACATTTCATTTCATACAAAAGTTCGACTTTGGTTAAAAACCCAAAGTACCAACATACATTAATGTTCGAGCCCAACGCTTTACCAATCCACTTATTCCGGCAATCATATTATATAATCTCCACTTGAATAAATTCTTACCTTGGTTATAATATCAAATGCCGACATAATATTATATCCGGCCCCACAACTTACCAACTCACCTTTCCACCATTCATCAAATCCGACGGTTGATGTTTCATCGCACTCCAACACAAAGCTTCTTCATCCAACGACAGTCACAACACTTCAATCGATCATGCATAATCCAACGTATTTCGCGTTCAAATAATCCTGAACTTTAATGACTAGATTTCATGCGAAATGGGTGGTATTGAGACACCACGTGTCAGCCCATAACCATTATCGCGTTCAAACAGGGATTTACCACTTACCAGGTTGCACCCACACGAAAACCATTTGTTGTTTTTCAGAAACCACCTCCGCGTTCATTTGACTCGAGTTTTGAATGGAACTATGGTTCCATTCCTGAAGAATTTCACAACCATTACGCTATACATCTTCACTGTTCACTACAATGCTACTCACGTTCCATTGCGCCATTACTTTGTGTTTTTCCGTCTTTGTTCAACTCATGATTTTGAACAGGCCAAGGTTCCATCCAATCTTCAAACCCACTCCGACATTCAGACAACGCATGGCTTATTCTTCTTCTGAGGTTCTCATCCATACAATAAAACCTCAAATGTGACTTCAACCCCCGAATCTCACTGCACTATGTATACACAACAGAATGTGTAATTTCTCCTTGAAATGCTTTATACGATATCAACGCCAATTGCGAAATACATCCAGGCGAATTTTATACCTCAATTTAGAAGTCCAAGCAATTTCTTTAATGGCATCGATCCATTTTGTGATCGATGCTAATTTTCTCAATCACACAGAATTCAATGAATGAATATTCACCCTCAAACCGTACAATCTCTTAAAAAAGTAGCTTGAATATAAAATGACAGAATTTCCCTTGTTCCTGTCAATTTCACTTACACATAATATACACTCAAAATACAAACTCAGAAATTGAGTTTTCTGTATTAAAACCAATATTTACATAGGAATTCTTCCTCTGGCCTGATCTTCTGTATCAGTAGCCTTTTTCCTATTTTGCCCGTAGGCTTACAATTTAAACTCTACCTCTCTATCTCTGTTTCTACCTTACCTCTTTAATGTCTTGAGGCTTATCATTTTTTATACAAAAGGTTCTGAAACTATTTTTGGTTTCAGATCCTTCATCCTCTCAACAAAACCCTGAATATCCTCTAACTCCTCATTTGCCTCAACTAACCCCTAAGGATCCTCTTTCATCACAAAATCATGAAACTAATTCTAATTTAGGATTTACCATTAATTCCTAAATCTCTCAATCCCTATACACTCTCAATTAGCCTAATTCTCTCATGTTCTCCAACATTCGAGAACATTTACAAGATTCCTCACAATATTTAATTAATTCTCATTAAAATCACTCAAAACATCACATAAGAAACCAACTCCCTTGAAAACACAAAACCCCTAAGTCTATTAAAATACAAATAATTTTCTTGAGCCTAATGCTCCTGCATCACTTGATATTGCTGTAGGAAGCTCCTCTTACTGAAGAATGTGTGAGAAATGAGTGAATTGTTGATTTTTGTAGCATCAGAAAGTATTCCAAGTCTCAAATTTTGTGAGGAGGCCTGGACATCAGTATTCCAAAGAACCTAAAAACCGTTTGTGGAAATTCCACTCGGTTCATGTTTTATTAAAATAATTAATTATTTTAATGGAGACCCTAAGTCTAAACTTAGGGAAATTAAATAATTGATGGGTATTAATAAGACAGAGTGTGAATCCTCTAGAGAATGAAGATCAAGTCAAGTTTTAATCTTAGCTATTGATTAGAGTTCTAATCTGTGCCGTTGATTCATCAATGAGAAGATTATAAAAGAAGGCTTGAGGGTTATTTGGAAAGCATGCCGGGTATACACTCAGTAACCCGAAGAAGATTGATTCTGAAGGAATATAATTTTATTTCAGAGGGAGAGTTACAGGGCAGAGTTGCAGAGGCGGAAGGAGAAGAGGGAGTCGGCAGTGACTGAGAACGAGGAGAGAGGGACGCAGAGGCCCACAAAAGGCAGCACAGTGTACCCACAGAGAGCCCATGCAGAGTGATGCAGTCCAGCGCAGGGACTGCACAGAGAAGCACACAGAGAGACGCAGAGGGAGACAGAGGGTCTTCCGGGTGTCAAAAAATCTTCGAAAGGTTCCAGGAATTTTGTCTCAGGTGTTTTCTAAATGAATCTGCCAGTGTATTCCTTGTAAAGAATTCATTTGCTAAAGAATAATATATAAACCCTCATCTGCTGCACCAGTTTTTCCACATTGGGTTTTTCCGGGACAATTGTCTAAAAATAAGTGTGTACATGTGATTGTTTCTTATGCTTATGTTTCTTACTGTTCCTTTCTCTACATATACATTAGTGAATGTTGCAATAGTATTTATTTTTAAATTTACTGATAGAATTTTGTAAATAACTTCTTGGAGTAATAAGTAGGAGAAATAAATCTATCACTGCAACTGTATATTTTTCGATTGAAATTTTTACATGGTATCAAAATCAAGTTGAGTAACAGGAGTAGAGAACCGACAAGTGAATGTAAATCTAACATTGTTGCAGCAGCTCGGAAGGGTTCACGCATTTCTCCAGAGAGGAAGAGAAGCATGGAAGAACATATGGATCACAATGTTTCTGTTCTGGCATCCAGATTGGAAGAAGATTTTTCTTGTGTGTCAAGCACTGCTTCTCCTGAAGTCTGGTACATTGACAGTGGGGCTTCTGCTCATATAACGGAAGTAGAGGAATGTTTCTCAAACTACCAAGAAGAGCGGATGAACTTTAAAATCACTATGGGTAATAAAGCAAAATGTACCCCTATTGGAAGAGGTACCATAGTATTCCAAACGAAAGTTGGAAATAAGCTTCGGGCCACTAATGTGTTGCATGTGCCTGGCTTGGGGATGAACTTACTCTCGGTGTCTCAACTTCAAAACAAAGGCTATGACGTTCACTTCATTGGCAACCGAGTATACGTCAAACACCCCAGTTGGAGGAAGAAAGCACAAATCGGAGTCAGGAGTAATAAAATGTATAAGTTACAACTCGAATCTCCAATGGCACTAAGAGGCAGCACTGATGAGGACTTGAATGAACTATGGCACAAAAGAGTGGGGCATTTGCATCATGGGGCGTTAAATATTCTCAAGAAAACAGTCATGGGAGTTCCAGGACTGAGCACCAAGCGAGACGATGTCTTCAGAGTGTGCGTATTGGGAAAGTATGCCAAGGCAGCATATCAGAGAAGCATCAATAGGGCTAAGAGTGTGTTGGGCTTAATACACTCGGATATCTACGGACCAATGTGCACTAGAGCTCTTAGTGGTGCCAAATATTTCGTCACCTTTATTGATGACCATTCCAGGAAGACCTGGATCTACCTTTTGAAGACCAAGGTTGAAGTCTTCAGTCATTTCAAAGAGTTTAAAGCTCTAGTAGAAAATCTGACAGGAAAGTGGATCAAGGTGTTGCGATCAGACAATGGTGGAGAGTACATTGATAAAGACTTCACAGGGTTCTGGGCAAGGAAAGGTATCAGAAGAGAGTGGACCGCTCCATATAATCCAGAGCAGAATGTTGTGGTAGAAAGAAAGAATAGAACTATTAGATATCGTTTTTGGGATTCAACTATGTTAAGTAAGTCATTCATATATGACCATTTCCATGAGAGGTAGTCGTAACTGACTAATTTCTCATGATTTTTGAATAGTCCACTTAGCGCTCATTGCATCGAGTGATGCTCACATGGGTGAAGAAGTGGGATTGAAACTAGTGAAATGAATCACATAGCGTCAATCATCACTTCCGAGGCTTGCACCAGGTAACCAAGACTTCCCGAGTGGTCACCCATCCCAGAACTCCTTTGGCTCAAGCACGCTTAACTGTGGAGTTTTTCCCACAATCAAGCCCACTTACTTTACTACCCCATTTGATGCAAGGGCAATGCTGTATGATCAAGACATGCCCAAATTTTTGTGGGCTGAAGCTTGTAATACAGCTGTCTATGTTCATAATAGGATTCATCACAACACATTGGGGAATATCACTCCAGAAAGTGTCTTCACTGGCAACAAGCCTGAAGTGAGTCACTTTAGGATCTTGGCAGTACGACATATTTTCATGTGCCCAATGAAAAGAGGAAGAAGCTGGATATGACTGCAGAAAAAGGATATCTGGTAGGATATAGCAAAAACGCAAAGGCTTACCGCATTTACATTCCGGAGAGCATGAAAGTTGTAGTGCAGAGGGATGTGAAATGTATGGAGGAGAGGGCCTTCAGGAAATCCCGGGAAATGCTTTTTGCTACGCCATCTGAGGAGGATCCGTTGGTCCAACCACAACGACTTGCGGAGGGTAATACGAGTGCCTCTCCAAGGCATGGGGATCCGAGGGATACTTCTCCCGAGGAATTGCAGGAAGGAGAGCAGGTAGATCCACCCACTACCAGTGGTAGAACGAGCAGGGAACTATGACAAATTCTGAGGGATGCAGAGGAATTTGTCGAAGCCCCCCAAAATGAGAAGAGGAAGCACAAGCAGCCTGAAAGATACGAAGACTTGGTAGCACAGGTTGGGGAACCTTCTAGTTTTTGGGAAGCAGCTCAACACCAAGTATGGGTAGATGCGATGGTGGAAGAATACAATTCCATCATGACAAATGATGTCTGGGAAGTGGTTCCCAGACCTCAAGACAGATCAGTTGTAGGTTCAAGGTGGATCTACAAGATCAAATATGTTGCAAATGGCAACATCAAGAAGTTTAAAGCCAAGTTTGTGGCTACAGGGTATGCTCAGAAGGAAGGGATAGATTATGAAGAGACCTTCGCCCCAGTAGCCCAATATACTTCCATTAGATCCATGATATCCCTTGCTGCGCAGATGGGATGGAAGATTCAGCAGTTGGACATCAAGTCTGCATTCCTGAATGGGGCGATAGAAGAGGAAGTATACATTGAACAACCAGAGGGCTTCGAGACGCATGAGCAGAAGACTCATGTGTGCAAGCTTAAGAAAGCCTTGTATGGACTAAAACAAGCCCCTAGAGCTTGGTATGGTCGAATTGACAGCTACTTGCAGAAGATGGGGTTTGTCAAGAGTGATGCAGATCCAAATCTCTACTATCTAAGGGTAGGGAGTGAGCCTCTCATACTAGTCTTATATGTAGATGATCTATTTCTGACAGGGTCATCGAGGCTCATCAAGGATTTCAAGGAGAATTTAGATGCAGAATTCGACATGAAAGATCTAGGGCTGATACATTATTTTATGGGGTTGGAAGTATGGCAGCAGAAGGGGGAGATCTTCCTTGGTCAAGGAAGGTATACTACAGAAATTCTGAAAAGATTTCAGATGGAGGACTGTAGACCCATGACTACTCCAGTGATCACCAACTGGAAGAAAATCGACACATCTGAAGATGATGAGGTTGATCCTACATTGTATAGGCAGCTCATAGGATCTCTGATGTATCTGTTCAACACTAGGCCAGACATCTGTTATGATGTCAATACCCTCAGTCATTTCATGGTGGAACCAAGGAGGGCTCATTGGGCAGCAGCCAAACATGTTCTCAGATATCTTCAAGGAATGGTCGAGCTTGGACTGAAATACACCTGTGGCAATGACATCAGGTTGAGTGGGTTCACCGACGTAGATTGGGCTGGGAGTCCAGTAGATCAAAAAAGTACCAGTGGGTATTGTTTCAGTATTGGATCAGGAATGACCTCTTGGTGCAGCAGGAAACATAAATCCGTGGCTCTGAGTTCAGCAGAGGCAGAATATATGGCAGCTAGCACGGCTTCGTGTGAGGCTATATGGCTTTGGAAACTGCTTGTGAACTTACTGAAGGAAAAGATGGAAGCGACCAATATTCTATGTGATAATCAGAGTTGCATTAAGCTCTCTGAAAATCCTGTGTTTCATAATCGGGCGAAGCACATTGACATCAGGTGTCACTTTGTCAGAGACTGTGTCCAACGAGGAGTTGTACAGTTGCATTACACTCCAACAGGTGAACAAGTGGCAGATATCCTCACGAAAGCTCTGGGGAAGACAAAGTTAGTCTATTTCAAAGAGAAGATAGGGATGATCAAGGATCCATTTCAGTAGCAGGAATGGATAGGATCAGGATTCAGAGGGAGCTGCAGTACAAATGAGGCAGTGACAGTGGCAGTGTCATGGGCAACAGTACAAAGGGCAACAACACAGCAGATGAGGGGCAGCAGCTAGATATCAACAGCGCAGAGCATCCTTCAAAGCAGGGCAGCATGTAGCAGCCATATTGCCAGAACACTTTCCTCACTAAGAGGGAGTATTGATTTTTGTAGCATCGGAAAGTATTCCAAGTCTCAAATTTTGTGAGGAGGCTTGGACATCAGTATTCCAAAGAACCCAAAAGCTTTTTGTGGAAATTCCACTCGGTTCATATTTTATTAAAATAATTAATTATTTTAATGGAGACCCTAAGTATAAACTTGGGGAAATTAAATTATTATTGGGTATTAATAAGACAGAGTGTGAATCTTCTATATAACGTAGATCTAGTCAAGTTTTAATCTTAACCAGGGGTTATTGATTCATCAATGAGAAGATTATAAAAGAAGGCTTGAGGGTCATTTGGAAAGCAAGCTGGGCATACACTCATTAACCTAGAGGAGATTGATTCTGAAGGAATAGAGTTCGATTTTAGAAGGGAGAGTTGCAAGGTGAAGTTGCAGAGGCAGAAGGAGAAGAGGGAATTGGCAGTGACTGAGAACAAGGAGAGAGGGACGCAGAGGGCCACAGAAGGCAGTGCAGAGCTGCAACATAGTGTACCCACGCAGAGTGACCCAGTCCAGCGCAAGGATTGCGCAGAGAAGCACGCACGGAGACGCAAAGGGAGACAGAGGGTCTTCTGTGTGTCAGAATATCTTCAAAAGGTTCCGGGAATCTTGTCTCAAGTGTTTTCTATATGAATCTGCGAGTGTATTCCTTGTAAGCAATTCATTTGCTGAAGAATAATATATAAACCCTCATTTGTTGCACCGGTTTTCCCACATTGGGTTTTTCCGTGGACAATTTTCCAAAACTAAGTGTGTACATGTGATTGTTTCTTATGCTTATGTTTCTTACTATTCCTTTTTCTACATATACATTAGTGGATGTTGCAGTAGTATTTATTTCGAAATTTACTGATAGAATTATGTAAATAATTTATTGGAGTAATAAATGGGAGAAATAAATCTATCACTGCAACTGTATATTTCTGGATTGAAATTTTTACATGAATGAAGTGTTTTTTTATAGAAAGGAAGAGACTTTTAAGGTTTCTAGAGAATTCTAATTTTATTATTTTCCATAGAACTCTAATTTTAAATTTTTGAAATGAAATAAGCTTAGGAGTGAATTAATCTTAATGACAATGATAAATTTAATGTTTTTGGGCCTTAAAAGGTCCCCGTGCCCTTCTTGGACACTTGAGCAGGCTCATACAAGTCATTGAATGTGTCAAAATGCCATGCAAATGGCCCGAAATAGGCCCAAAACTCCACCGTCTATACAAAACGACATTTCAAAATTTCGAAACATCTTACGGTGCAATCGACAACATTTCAAGGGCATTTAGTATTTCAACACAATTTAGGTACCGGTACGCCTGTTGTGGTGATGTTCCCTGCAACATAGATCTCATTTTTTCACACTATCCTTACTACCAAATTTTATAACTAACAAAATATGGAGCTACCTCAATGGTTAGCAAAATGTTATGATCCAGTTAATTTTCTAGGTATGAGGGGTTTTCCCCATGATATAGTTGGCTCACATGATAAACCCAATTTTCATGTATATTGCGAATCAATTGAAAATCACCTTTCCACATTTATCAAATATTGTAAGAAAAATGACTTCCTCCATGAGGATTTCATGATGAATTTGGAAGGATCTACAATGATTTGGTACAAAAGCCTTGGAAAAGGCATGCTTACATATTCTATAGAATTCTTGGAAGCATTTAGTGCAAGACGGGATTATGATTTAGGAAGTTTCTTCCCCTTGACTGAGAAATAGAAAGGCTATATATTGTGAAAATTTATGAATCTAACAAACATAAATCCTACTGCATTTAACTGATTTGCATTATCTACTTGTAATTTTCATTTAACAAGTTATTTTATGAATACTTCAGTAAAACATTAATGAAAATACTAAGCAGCCTACACCAATATACAGATCAAGTACTGAAAAATAAATGAGACAACCACACAGAGGGCACTTATTTTTTGACAATTGTCGCCGAAAAATCCAATGCGAGAAAACAGGTGTAGCAGATCTGAGAGTTTGTATTATTAAGCAGTAGTATTCTGAGTACAACTAGGGTGCCAAATCTGGCTCACCCAACAGAGAAAAATCCTCGGAAAACAGATAAAATAGTGAGTTTTACCTCACACTACAAGTCCTAGTTGATCCAAGATCTGAATTGGTGAAACACCAGCTCTCTCTGCGCTTCCTCTGTGCAGTAGATGCGTAGGCCTGTGTGAGGACTGTTGAAGTCTGCGTCGCCTCCTCTTTTTGCTGCTATGCCTCTCATAAAATCGAGTTTCAGCCCTCCCGGATCAGAAACCCGATCTCCAGCTAAATCTCAGACTGTCTCTCAGAAGCTCTGTGCTGCCTCTGCGTGAGCCCTGCGTGGGCTTGCGTCACCCTCTCTGGGTATTGCGTCACCTCTCCTGATGGTTGTGCTGCTTCCTTTGCTGTCTCTGCTGCTCTTGCTCTACAATGTACTCTTGGTCCTCCGACCAATAACTGTTTTTGCCCCTCACTGCTGCTAAACCACTTAGATCTTATATTCGTCCAAGCATTGCTTCGTCAAATGAATTTGATCTTCAGATTCAGCCACTGTGTGTGTTCTCCAACTGAACCTCAAGCCTTCCCTTATACTTTTCCTATTGAGAAATCAATGGTTGTGATCTAATCCTTAATCAACGACTAAGATTAAATTAGACTTGATCCTCGTCACTTAGAAGCTTCTCACCCACATGTTAAATTAATTCACTTTAATTATTTAAATTCCCTAAGCTTTAACTTAGGCTGCATTTAAAATAATTAATTATTTGAATAACTTTCACTTTGGGTGGAATTTCTGCAAACAGTTTCTGGGTCTTGGAGATCTCATGTGTTCTAGCCCCTCCACAAAAATTTGGAGCTAGAGCACATCCGATGCTACCCAAAAATCAACACTCCCTCTTAGCGCGGAATGCGCTCTAGCAATACTTCTTCACCAGAACCATCACCCTAATCCATGGCATCAGTCCTTTGCACTACTGATGCTCGGCCTGCTTCCCCTCATCCACTACGCTGTTGCTATCTATACTGTTTCCCATGAGTCTGCCACTGTCACTGCTACATTTGTAGTGCATTTCCTTCTCAAAATGCTGCATCATGCTGCCTGTTGACCACACTTTGTCAACGACCCCATAGCAGTACACCCCCATTTTTTTAAATGGGACTTATCATGTTCGAGGTTCACGTCATCTAGATTTCATCGACAAACGACATTTTTTATAAATGATGTAAACCCATTCTGCATGTTTATGATGTAAATGATCTAAGTAAGACCGTCGATGTATGTAACAACCTAGGTAAGCCTAGTATGTTGGTGACGATTTCTATCCTAGGAGGTTTTTTGTCTCACTAATTTACTTGTGTTTTTCGACACAAGTTATCGGCAGATTTTTCCCCTCCAGCCTCACCCCAAAGCTAGGGTGGATTTTATCATCAGCATGCTAAGTGAGTCCTACTGTTTTCTATCGAGTCCTTGTAAAAGTAGTTTGGGAATAATCCTAGCTATTTGGCTAGATTATTTTATTACAAGCTACTTGGTCTACTAGATCATGTTTTGAGTCGCAGAATTGGGTACCTATTTGAGGGTCTATACGAATGGGTATTTCCCCTTCATGTGTCTAAATGTACTTATCTTATGTAAAGAGAGTTGGAAAAATTTATTAAAATCCCCTCTCAGTCAATTAATTAAATTTTCTGGTCAAATTAATTAAAAAAATCTTAAGCCAGAAATTTAATTAATTTTAGGTCCTAGGTGAGATAAAATCTTTCAAACGCAAAATTCGTTGGTCCTTAAAAAATGAATTTTTAAAGGCCCCAGGCCAAGGGAATATTGAGAATTTTAAGAAATTTTGGACCCTTGGGCCTAGATGGTTAAGTCAAAGTCAAAATTTTGGGGTAATTAACTCAAAAATAGTATTTTTGAGTTAATTAAAATGGATTTAAATGATAAATTCGTTTTTTCCTCAAAATTATAATTTCGACGGTCCAGATTAAAAGATGATCAAATATTTTCAACGGTCGAGATTATTTTTGACATGGATCAACCGAAATAGCCATTGGAGATTTTGTCTTATAAATTAGAGGTCTTGATGTGACATTTGCATCCGATCTTAGAATCGTGCACTTGTCTTGGAAGCTCTTGTGAATTTTCTTTGATGAATAAAGCATAAAGACTTTGGGGTTACAAAATTTGGTGTTCTTTTTCCAGATCTATGTGGTGATTCATTTCTAAACTCTGCTACTTTGTTTGACATTTTTATGGTTGATGGCTTTTATGGATTAATCTGCATACAGGTATCTTGTGCAGTTTTCTGGGTTCATAAAATGACATTTTTGATTTAACGGAAAGACTAGTTATCTATTTCTCTGAAGGATCTCATGTTATTTTCTTAAATCTCTATCAATCTAAAGTTCAGATCTAAGTGTGCAGGGAAATTTTTTTTTTTAAAGGTTTGAGCGTCTGGGGAAGTCTTCAGTTGGACTAGCCGACTCTCAGATTTTGTAAATCTGAAAAAGCCCATTGTTTCTAATTTCTCAAAGCTATCTTACGAAATTATGTTTTTTACAGGGTCTTTTAGCGCTTGTGCCTCTCTTTAAAATTTCAAATTTTTAAAAATTGTGCTGAAATGGATTTAAATCTGGCCATGAGGGCCTTCGATTTGTAGATTAGCATGTAAATTTGTATATTTGCTCTAGGCTATAAGGGTTTTATAAAATTTTGTGCATATTTTTTGGATCTGTCTGGTTTTTGCAGGTTGCAGAGTTTCTCAGAATTTTTTTTTAAGATCTGAGCCAGATCTAACCCCCAAGGGCAAGATCTGACCTTAGAATCGTTTCTGTGGGCAAAACTGAATGTTATTCGATTTAAAGAGCATCTAAAATCTGAGTTTTTTTTAACAGAAAGAGATTTAAGTTTGCTGGATATTTTGTTTGTACTGGGTTTATTCACTGCATAAACATTGTCCATCCGATCTTCAAATCCATACGCTGCCAAACCGTCCAGCTTCATTCGACTCTCCATTCGATCCTAAGCCAGCCTTGCCCTTCGATTTTTCCATCGCTGCTCCATTCCCGTCCACCGCTCAGCCTATTCCTCTATGCATATGCCCCATCTTCCTCTGCTGCGTTAACCCTCCTTGCCGTCTTGCCTTAATTTCATTCGCCGTCCCTTCTATTGCTGCCCTCGATTTTCCTAGACGCCCTCTTCTGCATGCAAACGCTATCCATTTCCTTCGACCTTGGAGCCATCGACTTCGTGCTCCCTCTTCCCTGCCGTCAAGACCCATCCTTCCCTATCCGAGCCTTTTCCCTTGCGTCGTCCTCATCCCTTTCCTCTATCGTCGACCAACTCTTCCATTACCATCAAGCTCCCTTTCCTCTGCCGTCGACTTTCTGCCGCATTTCCTCCGCCGTCAAGCCTTCCCTTGCATCCTTCTCGACCTGTCACCAAACAAATGCACACATTAAAAATTTCAAACCCACGTATATGCTTTGATCCAATTCATCTTTGTGTGTGGGAGGGTTTAGCTTTAGTTTTGATAGCGTTAGTTTAGTTGTTAGTTTTTTTTTTTAAATTCGATTTGTTAGTATAGTTCGATAGCATAAGTTTTAGTTAGGTTCTAGTTTAAATTTTTGTCTATTAGCTTTTAGTTTTAATCATAATTTTAGATTTATTTTTGTTAGATTTTAAACTTTCTTTTAAAGGTTTTGATTTTAGATTTTATTTAGTTTAGTTTTAGTTAGGTTTTAGTTTAAAATTTGATTTTTTTAACTTTATTTTGTTTGGTTTTAGCTTGTAGTTTTAGATTTAGGATTTTAAATTTTAAATTTTTGTTTTAGGATTAAAAAAAATAATAATAATAATGAAAAATAAAAAATTTCAAAGAAGTCTAAAATTTTTTATAGTCAAATGAGTTTTTAACTTTTTATCTAAAGTTTGACTATAAGAGCATTTTAATTTTTGGATTGGAGTTAATAGAAATATTATAAATTCGGAAATATTGCAAGCATATGGCATTTTAATTTAAATGATCGTTTCATGATAAGCTTTGCTGTTGGCTTAAGTATCTTAATGAATGGTTGTGGTGCTTTCTATTGAATATCATTGTGGTCATTTGTGTTTTCATAGCAACAATTATACATCCATTACTTGGCTTTAATTACATAACGAGATCTTTTAACTCCATAAGGCACTGGTTTTAATATAATTGATTTGTGAAATCTCGTTAATCTCATCAAGTACTTGGTTAATTAACTGTGTCTCCTGGGTTGGTTGACTTGCAACCAATTATATTCCTTCATTTTTGTTAGGGTCTACCTCCCTTAGCTTGCAAGGAGACAACTTAGATAGAGAGATTGGGGATCAGGGTGACAGCCCCCGATCTGAGCCGTTGTCGCGGTGCCTAGACATTTTGTGCGACAACATTTTTTGGCGCCGTTGCCGGGGACCCATTTATTGGACTTTGGCTTTACGACTTTCATCTCTTTATTCATCTTTCATCTCAGGTATTTGGGTTAGCTTCCTGTCCTAGTGGTGACTCCATTGGCTTCATCTTCCACAAGAATATGTACTAGAAGACATCCAAGTAGCTTGATTAATCCTACTCCAGACCCTGAAAAGGTTCTCAGAGTCTGATTACACAAGCTCTCTTCTCGTACACTTCTTGTTAATCTCGACCAGGGAGCTCTCTCTGATATCCATTCTCTTTTTTGTGATCCGCTTCAACATGATATCATGGAATTATTTGCCCCGTGTAATTTTGCCAATATTCAGGGTTATCCCCATGCTTTCCCTCAAACTGGAATGGATAAATTACCTTCTTTTCAAGGAAATAATGCAGTTAGTGTCAAATCTCATTTGTTTGCTTTCGCTAATTGGTGGAATAGATTTGTGGTTGCAAATAACAATTTTGATGATGTAAAGATAAGGCTCTTTGTTCTTACTTTTTTCCAAGATGTTATGGAATGGTTTACTGAAAAACTGGATAATTCATTCGATACCTTTGAATCAATTGTAGCTGCCTTTAAGGACAAGTATGGTGATAAAAGGGAAGATAGGCATTTGGTGAAAGAGATCAATACCATAAAAAGAAAGAAAATGAAACTATTGAAGAATTTAATAGTAGATTTAATGGTATCCTTAGAAATATCTCAAACTCATAAACCTCCTGATGGGTCTCTTCTGAATTTTTACATTGATGCTTTTAATTCTGATATTTCATATGAGTTAAGGCATGCTAAAACTACCAATTATAAGGCTTGCCAATCTTCAGCTGAAGAACTTGAAAAGGATAAAAGGGCATCAGGAAAGTCTGAAATTGCTGGTTTTGATAGGGCTTAGACTAAATTAAAAGGGCCTAAAGGTAAAGAACCTCTAGAAGATGATGACGAACTTATGAAAAAGTTAATGCAAAAGCTTGAGAGCATGGAACTTAACCAAGTGAAATTAATCTCTGACCATGCTAAGGAAATAAGCACTTTACAGTCTAGGTTGGTCCAAATGGAAAGGGCTCAAACGCAAAATTCCCAACCTAGGAATCATAATAATAATAATCAAGGAAATAATACTTGGCAGAAAAAAGGTCAGTCGAGTGAGCAGAGACCTCCGAATCTGCTTGAATCTACTAATCTGGTTGATGAAGCTCCTCCTTATTGTAGAGCTTGTGATGCTCTTCATGAAGAGGTTACTTGTCCCACTATTAAAAGAATCATGAATAGTGGAATGTTTGGGGCAACTAATCAGATAAATATTGTTGGTAAGGAGTTCTCTTTGTCTATGGAAGATTGGATGGAAGTTAAGGAAAATAGTCAAGATGTTAGGCCTTCCACATCTTCGTATAGTATCAATAATTTTGATCATGAGAGGGATTTGATGATTGAATTATTTGGTGAAAAGCCTTCGCCTGATCAAGTTTTGGAAATTGCTAAGGACAAAGGATTAACTTATCAAAGAAGGGATAAAGAGCAAGGTCATAATCAAAATCCCCCTCGAATTTTTAATCCTAGTCCTGGTTTGGATATTGATTTGGGTGCATGGTTGAAAAATGCTAAGATCTCGGTACCTTTTACTAAGGCTATAAAGTTTCCTAATCAGAAAGCTAAATTTTTGGATGTTCTTGGAGTTTCACATGTTAATGTTACTCAAAATGAAACTCCTGAAATTTCTTATCAAGATGCCCCTATATATTTGCAAAAAATGGAATCAGATAACAAAGATTATCAGCCATTTTTTGTTACATTGATGGTTAATGGTTATAAATTGAATAATTGTATGCTAGATTCTGGTGCTTCAACTTGTGTCATAACTAAGAGGGTCATGGAACGGCTTAATTTAAGAGTTTCTAGACCTTACTACAACATATGTGCCATGGATTCTAAGAAAATTGAAGTTCATGGATTGATCAAGGATTTACAAGTTCATTTATCGGTTTACCCTGATATCATGATTGTTATGGACATAGTTGTAGTTGATGTTCCGGATGCTTGGGGTATGTTGTTATCAAGAAAGTGGGCTTTTGATCTAGGAGGAAGTATTCAGATGAACTGGTCTTATGCTATGATTCTTTCCCCTAGAGGTGAAGGATTTGTGAAGCTTAATAGAGAACCTGAAAGAAGATTCCATGTAGAAGATCCTAAAAGACCTCATAATGAAATAATTAAGGAACAACCTGATATGGGGAATTATGCTATTATGTCTAATTTCACGGTTCCCTTAGATGACAAGGTTGATGAGAAATTTGAGGACCTAAATGATCAGGTTTGGTACATGAATTTTGACGGTGCAGCATCTAGGTATGGTAAGGGTGCTGGAATTGTTTTGAAGTCTCTCCTTGGTAGTGTTTTAAAGTTTGCCTATAGACTTGAGTTTGATGCAACCAATAATGTGGTTGAATATGAAGCTTTGTTGTTGGGTTTTGAATTGGAAAAGGCTTTAAGAATTAAGTTACTTAGTATCAAGGGAGATTCTGATCTGGTTATCATGCAAGTTAAGAATAAATTCACATGTAAAAATCAAAAGTTAAGGAATTATCGAAATGCTGTGTGGGATGTTATGGAACACTTTGATGCCATTAACCTTGAAGCTGTCCCAAGAGAAAAGAATGCCTTAGCGGATGAGCTCGCAGTGGCCGCTTCTACCTTACAATTATCTGATGAATTAATTAAGGAAAAGATAAAAATGGAAATTATTTTCAGACCTTCAGTCCCGGATAATTCAAAACATTGGCAAGTTTTTGATGATGAAAAGCAGGCTATTCGTTTTCTTAATAATTTGGATGAGTTTGAAGATTTTCGAATAAGTTCTAAGGAGGATGGATCTGAGGATCATGATGATATTACAAATCCTACTCCTTGGAATATTATTGCTTTAGAACAACACTTTGATCGGCATGATGCCACAAAGGTGAAAGAGGAGAATAGAATGGATCCAGGTGAATTCATTGAAGTAAATCTTGGTACTTCTAAGGATCCTAAGATTGTTAAAATCGGTAAAGGTACTAGTGAAGAAGAAAGGAAAAAGTTGACAAATTTACTTCATGAGTACAGGGATGTTTTAGCATTTTCATATGATGAGTTAAAAGGATATAGGGAAGATGTCATGCAACACATTATCCCTTTGAAAGATGAGAATGCTAAACCTTTTCGTCAAAAGCTTAGGCAAATAAATCCTAGGTTAGCCCCTTTGGTTCAGAAAGAGCTTTCAAAAATGCTCGCAGCTGGAATCATTGCTCAAACTCGAAATTCAACATGGTGTTCCAACTTGGTGATTGTTAGGAAGAAGAATGGTACCATTAGACTTTGTGTCGATTTTAGAAACCTTAATCTAGCATGTAAAAAGGATAATTACCCTTTGCCCAACATGGAGACTATGTTGCAAAGAGTAACAGGTTCAGGAATGATGTCATTGCTAGATGGTTTTTCTGGATACAATCAAGTTTGGGTTAAAAAAGAAGATCGTCACAAAACTACATTCACCACACCATGGGGTACTTTCGAATACATTAAAATGCCTTTTGGTTTGACTAATGTTGGAGCTACTTTTCAAAGGGCTATGGATTATGCTTTTAAAGGTTTAATTGGAAAAATTATTGAAATTTATCAGGATGATCTTACTGTTTTTTCTAAAGATGGTATTATTCACATAGGTCATCTTAAGCAGGTCTTTGATAGATGTAGAGAATTTGGGATTTCCTTGAATCTGGCTAAATCTGTTTTTGGAGTAACTGAAGGGAAATTACTTGGTAACATCATCTCCAAGGATGGGATCAAGATTGATCTTGAAAGAGTTGAGGCAATCCAAAAGATTCCTCTACCTCATAATCTTAAATCCCTTCAGTCTTTTTTAGGAAAAACTAACTTTCTTAGAAGATTTATTCCAAATTACGCAAAAATAGCTAAGCCCATTCAAAGTCTTCTGAAAAAAGATGTAAATTTTTTGTGGAAAGAAGATGGTAAAAAGGCTTTTCAAGCAATTAAGGGTGCTATTGCTCAAGCTCCTGTTTTGGCGAGTCCTGATTACTCAAAAGATTTTATGATTTTCTCTTTTGCTTCTGAAGATACTATTGCTGGTGTCTTGTTACAAAAGAATAAGGAAGGTCACGAACAGCCTATTGCTTTCATGAGTAGAGCGCTTAAAAATTCTGCATTAAAGTACACTACTATGGAAAGCAAGCCTATGCTTTGGTTAAGTCTCTTAAGCATTTTAGGACTTATGTGGGTTATTCTAAAATTATTGTTTTTGTCCCGCATTCCGCGATTAAAGATATCTTAACTCAAACTGATTGCTTAGGGACTCGTGCTAGATGGGTTACTAAAATTCAAAAGTATGATCTAGAGATTAGACCCACTAAGCTAGTCAAAGGTCAACGCTTGGCTGAAATGTTGACCGAAGGTAATGAGAAAGTGCTTGGTTTGATCTGTCTTAATGATGCATCTTCACTTGAGCTGCAAAGGTTAGGAGAGCATGAATGGTATAAGGACATTATTTATTATTTGTTAAATCTTACATGTCCTGACCATTTAGTTGCTCATAGAAGAAGGGCTCTTAGATTAAAAGCCACTAAGTATTGCCTCATGAAGGATGGTCTTGGATGGAGAAATCCTGAGGGGATAATACTTAGGTGTGTTGATGAAGTTGAGTCTAAAAAGTTGATTTTTGAGTTTCATTCAGGATTTTGTGGTGGTCATTATGCTGCTAGAACTACCGCCTAAAAAATTCTGAGAGCTGGTTATTTTTGGCCTTCGATTTTTTCAATTGTGCATAAATTTGTTAGAAGTTGCCAAGCCTGTCAACTATTCACTGGGAAGCAGAAGCTAGCTGCCCTGCCTCTACAACCTATGGTTGTTGAGGCACCTTTTCAACATTGGGGTCTGGATTTGATCGGGAAATTCCATGAAAATTCTAGCAATGGCTACTCCTGGATCTTAACTGCAACTAATTATTTTACAAAATGGGTTGAAGCCATTCCTGCTAAGAATGCCAATGAAAAGGTCATTATGGACTTTATTGAAAATCAAATCATTACTAGATTTGGTGTCCCTGCCAAGATCACTACTGATAATGCCAAGGCTTTTAGTTCTCTTGAATTTTAATCTTTTTTGTTTTAAGTATGACATTACTTTATCTCATTCATCTAACTACTATCCTCAGGGTAATGGCTTAGCTGAATCAAGTAATAAAAATCTTATAACTATTATCAAGAAGATAGTAGGAGATAATAAGCGATCTTGGGACAGCAAAATCAAGTATGCTTTGTGGGCAAATAGAATTACTAAAAATAAAGCTACTGGTAAAAGTCCTTTTGAATTAGTTTATGGCTTGGATGTAACTTTGCCTGTTCACCTTAAATTGCCAGCTTACTAACTCCTTCAACATTTTTCCACTGATAAAGATATTGTTCAAAATAGAATTGATCAGATTGTGGAGTTGGATGAAACTCGTAGGAAAGCTTTAGATAATATGTGTAAGAATCAATCTAACATTAAGAAAAGCTTTGATAAATCATCTCGATCTAGATCTTTGCAGGTTGGAGACATGGTATTACTTTGGGACAAAAAAAATGAAAATCCCAGAAAACACAAGAAATTTGACAGTTTGTGGCTGGGACCTTATATTATCAGAGGCATTGCTGGACCAAACTCATTCCACTTGAGCACGTTGGAAGGCGAACCACTTCAGTTACCTGTGAATAGCCAACTGCTCAAGTTGTTCTTCAAAGATGACATCTGATGCCATTGGGCATCCTCTGTATTGTATTTCTAACCCTACTCCTTGTCCTTTCAGCATTTCATTTATGTAATTAGATTAGATTTACTTTTCATGTCAAGTAGAATAATAAATGTTAGAAGAGCTTCTATTTTTCATGTGTTTAATGTTATATGATGATATTTGGATGGACACTACTTATGTAATTTTGTGTGTTGCTTGGATGCAGATTCTGGATTCTCACATTCCTTCAATGAAGCAACGTGTCCCCAAGTGGAGCCAGATGTTGACCACACTTTGTCAACGACCCCATAGCAGTACACCCCCATTTTTTTAAATGGGACTTATCATGTTCGAGGTTCACGTCATCCAGATTTCATCGACAGACGACATTTATTATAAATGACGTAAACCCATTCTGCATGTTTATGATGTAAATGATCTAAGTAAGACCATCAATGTATGTAACAACCTAGGTAAGCCTAGTACATTGGTGACGATTTCTATCCTAGGAGGTTTTTTGTCTCACTGATTTACTTGTGTTTTTCGACACAAGTTATCGGCAGAGTTTTCCCCTCCAGCCTCACCCCAAAGCTAGGGTGGATTTTATCATCAGCATGCTAAGTGAGTCCTACTGTTTTCTATCGAGTCCTTGTAAAAGTAGTTTGGGAATAATCTTAGCTATTTGGCTAGATTATTTTATTACAAGCTACTTGGTCTACTAGATCATGTTTTGAGTCGCAGAATTGGGTACCTATTTGAGGGTCTATATGAATGGGTATTCCCCCTTCATGTGTCTAAATGTACTTATCTTATGTAAAGAGGGTTGGAAAAAATTATTAAAATCCCCTCTCAGTCAATTAATTAAATTTTCTAGTCAAATTAATTAAAAAAATCTTAAGCCAGAAATTTAATTAATTTTAGGTCCTAGGTGAGATAAAATATTTCAAACGCAAAATTCGTTGGTCCTTAAAAAATGAATTTTTAAAGGCCCCAGGCCAAGGGAATATTGAGAATTTTAAGAAATTTTGGACCCTTGGGCCTAGATGGTTAAGTCAAAGTCAAAATTTTGGGGTAATTAATTCAAAAATAGTATTTTTGAGTTAATTAAAATGGATTTAAATGATAAATTCGTTTTTTCCTCAAAATTATAATTTCGACGGTCCAGATTAAAAGATGATCAAATATTTTCAACGGTTGAGATTATTTTTGACATGGATCAATCGAAATAGCCATTGGAGATTTTGTCTTATAAATTAGAGGTCTTGATGTGACATTTGCATCCGATCTTAGAATCGTGCACTTGTCTTGGAAGCTCTTGTGAATTTTCTTTGATGAATAAAGCATAAAGACTTTGGGGTTACAAAATTTGGTGTTCTTTTTCCAGATCTATGTGGTGATTCATTTCTAAACTCTGCTACTTTGTTTGACATTTTTATGGTTGATGGCCTTCATGGATTAATCTGCATACAGGTATCTTGTGCAGTTTTCTGAGTTCATAAAATGACATTTTTGATTTAACGGAAAGACTAGTTATCTATTTCTCTGAAGGATCTCATGTTATTTTCTTAAATCTCTATCAATCTAAAGTTCAGATCTAAGTGTGTAGGGAAATTTTTTTTTTTAAAGGTTTGAGCATCTGGGGAAGTCTTCAGTTGGACCAGCCGACTCTCAGATTTCGTAAATCTGAAAAAGCCCATTGTTTCTAATTTCTCAAAGCTATCTTACGAAATTGTGTTTTTTACAGGGTCTTTTAGGGTTTGTGCCTCTCTTTAAAATTTCAAATTTCTAAAAATTGTGCTGAAATGGATTTAAATCTGGCCATGAGGGCCTTCAATTTGTAGATTAGCATTGTAAATTTGTATATTTGCTCTAGGCTGTAACGGTTTTATAAAATTTTGTGCATATTTTTTGGATTTGTCTGGTTTTTGCAGGTTGCAGGGTTTTCTCAGAATTTTTTTTTAAGATCTGAGCCAGGTCTAATCCCCAAGGGCAAGATCTGACCTCAGAATCATTTCTGTGGGCAAAACTGAATGTTATTCGATTTAAAGAGCATCTAAAATCTGATTTTTTTTTAACGGAAAGAGATTTAAGTTTGTTGGACGTTTTGTTTGTACTGGGTTTATTCATTGCATAAACGTTGTCCATCCGATCTTCAAATCCATACGCTACCAAACTGTCCAGCTTCATTCGACTCTTCGTTCGATCCTAAGCCAGCCTCGCCCTTCGATTTTTCCATCGCTGCTCCATTCCCGTCCATCGCTCAGCCTATTCCTCTACGCATACGCTCCATCTTCCTCTGCTACGTTGACCCTCCTTGCTGTATTGCCTTAATCTCATCCGTTGTCCCTTCTATTGCTGCCCTCGATTTTCCTAGCCGCCCTCTTTTGCGTGCAAACGCTGTCCATTTCCTTCGACCTTAGAGCCATCGACTTCGTGCTCCCTCTTCCTTGCCGTCAAGACCCATCCTTCCCTGTCTAAGTCTTTTCCCTTGCGTCGTCCTCATCTCTTTCCTCTGTCGTTGACCTTCTGCCACATTTCCTCCACCGTCAAGCCTTCCCTCGCATCCTTCTCGACTTGTCACCAAACAAACGCATGCATTAAAATTTTCAAACCCACGTATATGCTTTGATCCAATTCATCTTTGTGTGTGGGAGGGTTTAGCTTTAGTTTTGATAGCGTTAGTTTAGTTGTTAGTTTTTTTTTTTGAATTCGATTTGTTAGTATAGTTTGATAGCGTAAGTTTTAGTTAGGTTCTATTTGAAATTTTTGTCCATTAGCTTTTAGTTTTAATCATAATTTTAGATTTATTTTTGTTAGATTTTAAACTTTCATTTAGAGGTTTTGATTTTAGATTTTATTTAGTTTAGTTTTAGTTAGGTTTTAGTTTAAAATTTGATTTTTTTAACTTCAGTTTGTTTGGTTTTAGCTTGTAGTTTTATTGGTTTTAGCTTGTAGTTTTAGATTTAGGATTTTAAATTTTAAATTTTTGTTTTAGGATTAAAAAAATAATTATAAGAATTAAAAAAAAAAAAATTCAAAAAAGTCTAAATTTTTTTATAGTCAAATGAGTTTTTAACTTTTTATCTAAAGTTGGACTATAAGAGCATTTTAATTTCTGGAATGGAATTAATTGAAATATTATAAATTCAGAAATATTGCAAGCATCTGGCATTTTGATTTAAATGATCGTTTCATGATAAGCTTTGCTATTGGCTTAAGTATCTTAATGAATGGTTGTGGTACTTTCTATTGAATATCATTGTGGTCATTTGTGTTTTCATAGCAACTGTTATACATCCATTACTTGGATTTAATTACATAACGAGATCTTTTAACTCCATAAGGCACTGGTTTTAATATAATTGATCTGTGAAATCTCGTTAATCTCATCAAGTATTTGGTTAATTAACTGTCTCCTGGGTTGGCTGACTTGCAACCAATTCTATTCCTTCATTTTTGTTAGGGTCTACCTCCCTTAGCTTGCAAGGAGACAACTTAGATAGAGAGATTGGGGATCAGGGTGACAGCCCCCGATCTGAGCCGTTGTCGCGGTGCCTAGACATTCTGTGCGACAACACTGCCCATAACACTGCCACTACTAACTGATGCACTGCAACTGAGTTGTTGAGATTAAGCAACTGAAAGACATACCAAAAATTGAAATACTAATCATTCTGGATGCACCTCGATGCTGGAACTACCTCTGATGCTACTGCGTTGTTGTTGCTCTGCACTGTGTTGCACCACCATGCACTGCGTTGTTGCTGCTGCTTCTGCTCTGCACTGCTTCAGACTTCAGCACTCTAGCTCTACCACTTTCGCTCCATCATCCCTTTGTTGATATTTGTGGATTTTTTGGGTAGCTTCGGATGTGCTCTAGCTCCCAAACTTTGTGGAGGGACTAGAGTACATGAGATCTCCAAGACCCAAAAAGGGATTTGAAAATTCCATCCGGTTTAAGAGAAAATTAATTAATTAATATTTTTAATTAAGGACCCTAAGTCTAACTTAGAAAACTTAAAATATTAAAGGTAATTAATTTAAACATGTGATTGAAATGACTTAATTCACACAGATCAAGCTTTCTTTTAATCTTAGGTGTCGAATCAAGATTAGATCATGGTCGTTGGTTTCCCAATGAGAAAAGTATAAAAGAAAGGCTTGGGGTCATTTGGAGAACACACACGGAAGCAGATCACTGAGACTAAGTTGGAATTATAGGGTGGGTTTACTAAGAATTTCCGTAAGTGTTTCAGCTACAGCGAGGGGTAGTATTGGCAAAGGGGATGATCTAATCCCAGAGCTAAAAATCAGCAATAGGCAGAGAAACAGCCACCAGAGCAGCGCAGAGGAATTAGAGGCTACGCAGCAGCTATGCAGGACAGAGGGTTTCAGCCACTACGCAGGCCCATAAAGGGCAGCGCAGAGGCAGCAGGGGTCCATCAGAGTTACGCAGAAGCTAGCGAGGGCAACGTAAGGACTGCATCACGCAGTCTGGGGTTATGCAACCCTCTCCTGAGCAGCGCAGAGGCATTAGCCGGCTACCAGGGCTGACGCAGAGGGCTTCAGAGCAGCGCTGGGGTTTCTAGAGGCACAAAGGGGCTGAGTTCTGTAAATCCAGTTTGAGGGTGTGAATCAATCCAGTTTTCCGTCTCCGAAACAGAAGGTATTGCTGCAAATCTTATATTTCTCTATTCGGTTAACCAGTAAGGTGCCCAGATTTGTTGTACTTAGAATATACTTAATAATATAAACCCTCCAGCAGCTAGAAGACCGGTTTTCCCACATTGGGTTTTTCCAAGGACAGTTGTCTGAAAAATCTTGTGTGTCACTTTGTCTGTGTGCATGTATTTTGTTTAGATCTGAATCTTTGAAGACTGTTAATGTGTTTACTTCGATGTTAATGCTGAAATTTCAGATTAATAACTTGATTAAGTAGGAGAATTATAACCAGATTTAACAGTATGGTTTTTGCATAAGTAATATTCAGAAATTTTCACATGGCATTAGAGCGATTGCAGATCTAGCAGGATCACCAGCAGAAGACTGAAGAATCCTTGCTGCAGAAAGCAGCAGCAACCGCAGAAAGTCAGACCAGAAGGGACAGCGCAGCTGTAGAAGGGAGCAGAGCCACGCAGAGGCCAGAGTGACGCAGTCTCCACGCAGACCCACGTACTTACTACGCAGAGGTAGTGCAAAGACAACGTTGGGACTATCTGCTCACGCAGAG
This sequence comes from Pinus albicaulis, assembly GCA_034641835.2. NCBI lineage: Eukaryota > Viridiplantae > Streptophyta > Pinopsida > Pinales > Pinaceae > Pinus > Pinus albicaulis. The sequence continues at coordinate 93,011 of JAXQQM020074616.1, forward strand.
GCCAGCAAGGGTGACGCACTCCTAAAGCCGTTGCTGAATCAGAGTGCCGGAAGCAGTGCTGCAGAGCTTCAGTAGTTGCTAGTGGGGTTTAATTTCTGAAGTTGCAGAAATTAACCTGAGCACTAGTTGACAAAGAGCGGGAGGAGAACAACTTCTCATAGGATTTCTAGCCAAGTTGAACCTCCCAGTGAAATCATACATCTCAAAGGACCAATTTGAATTTCTTCAAAGGCAAGTAAGTGGAATGTTGAGCAACAAAGGTGTACTATTTTCCTTCTTTGACCGTATCGGTCCATGATAGAAGGGATTTGTGGACTAAATTAGGATATTGAAACCAAGACAACCCCTTCATGGGAAAATAAAAAATTGTAACGAAATATTTGTGAAAATTTACTATGTCTCCAACTTGTGGATGACTAGTAAAAATAATAATTTGAGTCCAACTAGCTATTAGCTAGTTAGTATCTAGCCATTAAAAATGTTTTGTAAAAGGTTAGCCTCCCCTCTTGTAATAGTTGTTGTTTTCATATGAGATTGGTGCCACCAAATGATAAAGAGCTTCATTTTCCCAACATTTGTTCATCTTTTTTGTTCATTGTGTGCAATGGATTTTACTTACATTTCTTTTCTTGATTAAATGTGCCATCATGGATATAATCTAGTATTCAATTTTAATAAGTAAAATTGCACAAAGTTAATTGGTTGAGCCACAAAGGGGCTACACGTCAGGTGGAGAAGGAAAACTTGGGGACACCCCTACTTTGTTCATTTGTTTTGTAAGTGGATTTCTTTGAACAATTGAGCCATTCCAAAGGGGAGATTTCATTTGGGGAAAGTTCATATTCATCGTTCACTCAACTTATTGACCAGAGAACGCCACAAGAAGGGGTCACTCCTAGTTAAATTTCAAAGTTAAAGAGAGTGCTATGTCAATAGTGGGAGCGAATTCTCTTTCAAGAGACCAAATTCACTCCCTTGATCATATACAAAATCGACTTAAGAAAATATGAGTTTCACATCCCAGAAAGGTGAGGTAATCTTGGTATAATGTATAACCCGCAACCACTCTTATTTACAAAATACAATTTTTTTTTACTTTTTTGCATTAGATTAGGACTTAATTACTTGCTGGTTTTTAACAAAGAAATTGGCCAAATGTTGACCTCGGAATTTCGGCCCAATTTTCCCCTAGCTCCTCTAGTTGTTGGATGATTTGGGATCCTTGTTTGAACCCTCAAATCTGTCCAGCAAATTTTGCCAAATTAATCTTGGTCTCTCCGCAATAAACCCAAAAAAACCTAGAAAGGGTTTGTCCTAGTCTTGACGCTCCAAAAAAGACCCCAAAATGCTTGGCCCTCCTCAACAAACAACAAATGTAACCTGTAGCAAATGCCGCATTTTCTGCTCCACCAAAATGCTGGAAAATCCCCCCAACACTTCCCCAAACTCCACCTCAAGTTTCAGTCCGTAACTCCTTTCACTCCTCAACCTCAAAGCGTGGCTCTTCTAAGGACTACGCAGTCACTGCGTTGCTACTGCTGGAACTTCCCCAAATACACAACCTTTGTTGTTGGTACAAACTAGAATAGGTGAGACTCCCTCCTTGGGCTGGCACTTGAAATCCACTGAAGCAAGGGTTGGGAATTCCTCTCGGAAACACCCGTGTGCTAAACAACACTTGCAGACATGGCTTCAGCTCAAGCGTGCTTGTCTAAGACAAATTCTCAAATGATCATGCATGAGCCAAATGAGTGCCTCTTGCTATTTTTGTCAAACAGCCTCCAAAATTCCCATGTGGGCCCAACTCGACTTTGCCCCACCAACTTTGCTCCAATGAGAGTGTACTTCCTCATGTGAGCCGTAATTCTCCATGGGTGGCCCCCACGCTCCACTAAGGCCACAATATTTCCCTCCAACTCTAATGTTCGGGCTTGACTAATGTTAAAAATACATGTGGGGCCTCTAAACCCACATTCCCTAAGTGCAAACATGAATTAAGCTAAAATTTGCCAAAATTGATATTTCACTTAGCAATAATGCTAAGTGGGAATATCGCATGGAAATAGATAATGTAGCTCAACCTAACATTAACAACTCAATCTCTGGAAAATATATATAAATTCGGATCCTTGAGAGATAGCTGCAAATTAACCTGCAATTTAAGCACAAATGGAAATTTGAATAATTTCCCTGCAATGCCAACTATGGTGGCAATTATGTCCACCGAAATTGGATGATTACTAGCTAGTGTGGCAATGGATGTCCACTGAAAACTAGTTTGAGAGTCTCGCTTGAAACCATTCGAGAGAAACTTACCTGAGCTTCCAAACTAAACACCAAGAAATAATCATAAACCAGAATGAATGAGAAATTGCCTTCTCTCCCCTTTTATAAGATTTTGTCGGATCTTCTCCAATCTTCTAGAAATATCCTTTTCTGGTGGCACGCAGTTTTCTTGTAGCAGCAGTTTCTAGTGCATAAAGCGTCAGAAGAAGGAAGAAGAAGCATACTAAGGGAATTTTGACCTCAGGGAATTTCTTTCCCAAGAAATTATGATTTCCTGTGCAAAGGCAGCGAGATCGAGATTTATTTGGCTTACTCCAGCAGGGAGTGCATAGAGCGAGCTGCGCAGAGGGTTAGAGGCAGCAGTTCGACATTTGGTTGGGTGAGATGGCAGCCACTGGGTTGCGTGATCAGGATCGGTAGGAGGGTTCCTCCAACTATGTAATCTGGAAGGCAAGGATTTCCTTCCTTCTGGATGAGCATGAGCTCAAGGCCTTCATCTACAGTGCAGTAGCTGAACCTGTAGATGCCAATTCGTTGAAAGCCTTCAAGAAGAATATGACAAAATCCAAACAGTTGATCCTCGACGGAGTGAGGGATCACATTGTCTCACATATTTCTGGAAAAGGGATTGCCAAGGAGATGTGGGATGCATTGTCCACGCTATACCAGGGGTCTTCCGAGCAGCGGAAGATGTTCTTGGAGGAAAAGATGCGGTCTACTGGGATGCAGAAGGGAGAACACATAGACTCGTTCCTTGCAAAGCTTCAAGATATTCGAGATCAGCTAGCAACTATAGGGTCAACACCTTAGGCCACGGAGATGGTCAAATTGGCTCTAAATTTCGTTTCCGAAGAATGCAAGTCTTTGTCTAGAATATCCTGGGCAGAGAGAAGTTGTCAGAATGGGAAGGAATGTGGGCATCTCTTCAGCAAGAAGAGATGAGGAGAGACTTAATCAAGTGCAAGCTTGATGGCAGCAGCAGTAGTGGAATGAAGCCCAAGGAGGAGGAAGAGAATGCAACCCTTGCATCCAAGGGACAACAGGAGCAGTAGAGGTGGACAAAGGATGTCTCAAATATCAAGTGTTTCCAGTGTGGTGAGATGGGTCACTACGCTACACAGTGTCCTCTCAAGAAGAAGGATAAGGACGAGAAACATGATGCACAGGCTGCAACCACGAGGATCGAGGAAGAGTTCGCAATGATTTCCCACATATCTGCAGGGGAGAATTGGGGTTATCTAGCTCGAAATAATTGCAGTTGGGCAGGATCCTTGAGGAGTTCACCTCTTGGATCAATATCTTGCTACGGGAGCCCATAATCAGCAGTAGCAGGATGGAAGAGTGTTATCTGGTGGAGAGGTGTGCCGGAGTGACAGCACAGTGGCTAGAGAGCACCAGATTCTGAGTAGCGCAGAGCAGGGTTGGCAGCAGCGCAACAAGGAACAACAAAAAGTAAGCAACAACGTAGCAGCTTCATAGGGTCAGCGCAAAGTCTGGCAGTAGTCATATCTTCAGTATCAGTTGCATCATGTTGAACACTTATTTCAATAAATTTGGATGTTTTTCTACTGTAGCGGTAGTAGCAGCAAAGTTGCAATGCAGATGCAGTTGATGATAGTATGCAGGATCAGCAGTAGCGCAGTAGTTGATGGGCGGTAGTATCAGACATCGACAGCGTAGAGGGAGATGTTACAGAGTCAGTATAGTGCTTCAGCAGGATGCATTACTAGAGCACATTTCTCGCTAAGAGGGAGTGTTTATTTCTGGTAGCATCAGATGTGCTCTAAGTCTCAAATTTTGCAAAGAGGCTTAGACACATGTATTCAAAAATACCAGAAAGCGTTTTGGGAAATGCCACCCGAATGTGGTTTTATTAAAATAATTAATTATTTTTAATGTGAGCCTAAGTCTAAACTTAGGGAGTTAAAATAATAGAAGTATATTAGTAGAACTGGGTGTGAAACTTCTAGAAAAAGACAAAGATCGAGTAAATATCATCTAAGCCGTTGATTATGTTTTAATTTGGGCCATTGGTTACCCAATGAGAAGATTATAAGAACTTCGATGGGCATTTGGAAAACACACCAAGTGAGTCTAGAGATTGAATTTGTCAAGAGAGTAGCGTGTGAAAATTTCTGAATACACTAATGCAGAAATCCTACCGTAGTATAATGGTTTGGTTTACTTCTCCTACTCCTGATTAGATTTTACAAGTTAGAAAAAAAAGAAAAAAAATTTATTTAGAAAACACCGAAGTAAACACAACTAACAGCCTACACACATACAGATCATTTATTGAATAATACGCTCATTCAACAAAGTGACACAGAGATTTTTCGAACAATAGTCCCCGGAAAAACCCAATGCGGGAAAACCGGTGCAGCAGATATGAGGGTTTATTATTATTAAGTAGAATCTGAGTACAACAAATCTGGGCACTCAACTGGTTAACCCGACATATAAAATAATATATTTGCAGCAATACCTGCTTTTCCGAGACCAAAACCTTGACTGATCCACACCCTCAAATGGGATTTATAAGACTCAGCCAAATTCTGGCCTTAGAAACGTCAGCGTTGCCCCTGAAGCCCCAGCATTAACCTTGTTAGGCTATGCGTGCCCCTGCACTACTCAGAAGGGGACTGTGTAACCCCAAACTGGGTGACGCAGTCCTTACACTGCCTCTAAAGGCCTCTACGTAACCCTGGTTTCTTCCTGAAGCTGCAGCGCTACCCCTCCTGGGCCTGTGTAGTGGTTGAAGCCTCTGCGCTGCGTAGCTGCTGCTGCTACCCTTGCTTATTTGCGTTGCTCCTGAATGATGCTCCTCTACCTCTTGCCGACTCTTGGCTCTGGGATCAGATCATCCCCTCAGCCAATACTACCCCTCGCTACAGAAAACTCTTCTGGAAATTCTTAGCAAACCCACCCTAGAATTCCAACTCAGTTTCAGAGCTCTTCCTCCGAGTGTGTGCATCTCCAACTGACCCTCAAGCCTTTCTCTTATACTTTTTCGTTGAACACATCAATGGCCGTAATTAAATAACTTATCAATGGCTGAGATTAAAAGACTGTTTGATCCACGTCACTTAGAACATTTCAGCACGTGTTTAATTAATTCACTTTAATTTTTCTAATTCCCTAAGTTAGACTTAGGGTCCTCATTAAAAAAATTAATTATTTGAATAACTTCAACACCAGATGAAATTTCTCCAAACGCTTTCTGGGTTTTGGAGGTGATGTGTTTCTTAGCCCTTCCACAAAGTTTCAGCGCTAGAGCACACCCGATGCTACCTCAATACACAAAATCTCAACACTCCCTCTTAGCATGGAGTGTGCACTAGCAATACATCCACACAATGTATCACAAGATCTCGGTATTGATCTCTGCGCTGCTGATGCTTGGCCTGCTGCACTTCATCGACTATATTGTTGCTTTCTGTAATGCTGCCCATGTCACTGCCACTGACACTGCCACATTTGTACTGCAGCTCCCTCTCAAATTGCTGCATCATGCTGCCCATAGCACTACCACTACTAACTGTTGCACTACAACTCACTTGCTGAGAAGTTAGCAACTGAAAGACTCCTGCCCAATTGTTGACAGACAATTCAAGCTACATCCCATCACAGAAACTCCCTTGGTTGTTGCTTTATGCTGTCCTCCTGAAGCCACTACGCTACTGCAACTTTGTACTGCGTGAGCACAACCTCTCTGCGCTGCTGGAGTCCCATCAGCCCCTTTGTGCTGTTGCTGCCTCTGCACTGCGCTGCTTCCTGTACAACATCTCAGCACTGCCCTTCACTTCACTGTGAACTTATGCATCCATCTTCTTTTCCCGCTACCGTCTTAAGGCTCCCGTAGCTCGTATGTGATCCAAGAGTTGGGCTTACTCAAGGATCCCGCCACTTTGATCTGTAGTTTCTCTACAGATCCATGTCACCCCACTTACGTGGCTCATGAGCACTCATGGCTACGTCATCATCTGAAACATCATCCTTTGTTGCTGCAGCCTTGGAATCAGAAGCTCCTTTGCCCTTCTTCTTAGTACAAGTGTTGGCGAAGTGTCCAAGTTCGCCATAGTTAAAGCACCTGAACTTGGATAGGTCCCTCTTTTTCTTCCCTTGCTACCATTGTTCCTTTGATGCAATGGCTGCATCATCTTCCTCTTCTTTCTTCACTCTGAAAGTTTCGCTATGGTTGTTCTGCCTCTTGGTGATTCTCTTGATCTCCTCTTGGCGAAGGATTACCCACATGTCTGCACAGGATGGTAACGCTGCCCTGCCCAAAATGCTTTGGACAAACGTTTCCCATTCCTCAGTGACTGCATTCAGGGCAGTCCTTACCAAGATCCCTTCGTCCGTAGGTGCATCCACGGCAATCAGTCGATCTCGGATAGTCTGGAGTTGGAAAGGAAGGGATCTACCTCCTCACCCTTCTGCATCTAGAATAGCCTCATCTGATTCTCTAGAAGCATTTTCCATTGAACAGAGCTTCCCTGATACATCGCCTCCAATGTGGTCCACATCTCATTTGCCGTCTTCTTTTCGGCAATGTGTGGCACGCCATGATCCTTTATTCCGTCCATAATCAAACGCCTTTCCCGTGCTTGATTTTCATTAAATTTCTTCTGAGGATCAGGATCTGCAGGCTCAGCTAGGGCATTCTTTGCATGGTTCTTGATGTCGCACTCATCTAGGACTGATAGGATCCTAGCCCTCCAGATGACGAAGTTGGACACACCGTCCAACCTGTCTTGATCTCTCACCCCATGAGAAGCCATCTAGCTCAGATATGACAGAAACAATACTCTTCTCCCTCTTCTGTGGCAATAGAGAAACGCTGGATTTGGGTTTCTTGGTGACTAGAAACCTTCTAGTAAATGCTCCTTCTGAAAACTAATTTCCCTCCTAGAAATCTTCAACCATAAACAATCGGACAGTTCTCTCCGATCCTCCTCATCGAATCTCAGATCTTTTTGGCTCAGATCTGCTGAGTGACTGTCTTCCTCCCGCTCTTTGTTGCCCCACAGTAGGCACCCCGCATCGGTGACCCACCACACCAGCATTGTTGAAGATCTGAAGCACTACTTCCGTACTTCTGAAAACAGACAACATGATCTCTAGGTCCTCTCGGTTGGCCTCTCGCTCTAGCTGCATCGGCCTCCAAAGGCAGCCCTTACACTGCCAGAAGTGGACCGTTGCAACCCCAAACCGGGTGACGCAAATCCTTACACTAGCCTCGATAGCCTCTACATAAGCCCCGACGACCTTCTCAAGGTGCACACGCCCGTCTTTTGGTCTCCAGATCCTCTGCTTGACGCCCTTCTCGAACTCGGCTCGATGCTACCCCGTAAAAATATTTTTCAACTCGATTTGGCCGGAGATTTAGCTTGATTCGTGATCGCTTCCGATACCATGTGAAAAATTTGAAATACACTAATCCATAAATCCTACTATAGTATCATGGTTTAATTCTCCTACTTCGTGATTAGATTTTACAAGTTATTTTCAAAAAAAAGAAAAAAAGAAAATAAAAATACCTAAGTAAACACAACTAATAGCCTATACACATACAGATCATTTACTGAATATTACGCTCATTCGACAAAGCGACACAGATTTTTCGGACAAATGTCCCCGGAAAAACCCAATGCGGGAAAACCGGTACAGCAGATATGAGGATTTATTATTATTAAGTAGAATCTGAGTACAACAAGTTTGGGCACCTTACTGGTTAACCCGACAGAGAAAAAGTAGATATGCAGCTAATCTGTTGTTCTAAGACCAAAATTCTGACTAATCCACACCCTCAAACGAGATTTACAAGACTCAGATCCAAATTCTAGCCCTGTAAAATACAGCCGCCCCGAAGCCCCTGGGGCCGGCCGCCCCGCTGGGCTCGCACAGCTCCCCGTGTCGCCGTAAGGGACCGTGTAACCCAGACCGGGGTGACACAGTCCTTACGCCGCCTTCCGAAGGCCCCGCGTAACCCCCGGTGGCCTCCCGAAGCCGTAGCATTGCCCCTCCCGTCTACATAGCCGCTCGAAGCTCCCCGCCGCCACCGTTCTGCTTCTCGCATCGCTTCCCGAATGCTCCTCGTTCGCTTCTCTTGTTGATGCTTGGCTCAGGGATCAGATCATCCCCTCATCCAATACTACCCCTCGCTGCAGAAAACTCTTCTGGAAATTCGTAGAAAACCCTGCCCTAGAATTCCAGATCAGTTCCTCAGCTTTGCCTCTGTGTGTGTGTCTCTAACTGACCCTCAAGCCTTTCTCTTATACTTTTTCGTTGAACACATCAACGACCATGATTAAATCTCTTATCAACAACTGAGATTAAATAACTACTTGATCTGCGCCAGTTAGAACATTTCATCTCATGTGTTTAATTAATTCACTTTAATTTTTCTAATTTCCTAAGTTTAGACTTAGGGTCCTCATTAAAAAATTAATTATTTGAATAACTTCAACAATTTATATGAAATTTATCCAAATACCTGCAGAGGTTTCTTCGGTTTTAACTGATGTGTTTCTTAGCCCTTCCAGAAAGTTTTAGGACTAGAGCACACCCGATGCTACCTCAATACACAAAATCTCAACACTCCCTCTTAGCACGGAGTGTGCTCTAGCAATACATCCACACCATGTATCGCAAGATCTCAATATTGATCTCTGCGCTGCTGATGCTTGGCCTGCTGCCCTTCATCCACTGCATTGCTGCTTTCAATACTGCTACCCATGTCATCACAAGACTGATAATGTTTCCACATCTGCATTCCCCATAGCCTCCTCTCAAATTGGATGCATCATGATGCCCATAGCATCAAGCACTACTAGACCGATGCACCGCAACCTCGCCTCACAGAACACAATTGAAAGACCCAGCCAATCGCTGATGACAGCCGTGCCGCATCCGCCCATACCGAAACCCCTTGGATGTTGCTTACTGCTGCCCTCCTTTTGGTGATCTCAATCGCGCATAAGACGGCGGAGCAATACCTCCTTCTGTGTACTAATGTCCCATCAACCCCTCTGCGCTGTTGTTGCCTCTGCACTGTGTTGCTTCCTCTACAACATCTCAGCACTGCCCTCCGCTTCACTGTGAACTTCTGCATCCATCTTCTTGTCCCGCTACCGTCTTAAGGCTCCCATAGCTCGTATGTGATCCAAGATTTGGGCTTACTCAAGGATCCCGCCACTTTGATCTGTAGCTGCTCTACAGATCCATGTCACCTCACTTACGTGGCTCATGAGCACTCATGGCTACATCATCATCTCAACATCATCCTTTGCTGCTACTGCCTTGGAATCAGAAGCTCCTTTGCCCTTCTTCTTAGGACAAGTGTTGGCGAAGTGTCCAAGTTCACCACAGTTAAAGCATCGGACCTTGGATAGGTCCCTCTTCTTCTTCCCTTGCTGTCTTCATTCCTTCGATGCAAGGGCTGCATCATCTTCCTCTTCTTTCTTCACACTAACAGTTTCGCTGCTGTTGTTCTTCCTCTTGGTGATTCTCCTGATCTCCTCTTGGAGGAGGATTTCCCACATGTCAGCCCAGAATGGTAACGCTGCCCTGCGCAAAATGATTTGGACAAATGTTTCCCATTCCTCAGTGACTGCATTCAGGGCAGTCCTTACCAAGTGCCCTTCGTCCAAAGGTGCACCCATGGCAATCAGTTGATACCAGATAGTCTGGAGTCGAAAAAGTAAGGGAGTGCATATAGAAAGGAGAGTTGCTGAAGAGGGAGCTGGGGGAGGCTGAGCTTGAGATGTCCAGCGTAAGATATAAATGGGTGGCTGAAGGCAGATAGAGGGCGTTGGATAGATGTAAGGTGGTATGAGTTGTGTGAGTAACTAGAGAGAGAATAAAGAAAATTAATAATGAGAGTGAAAAGGCTATGTTGGTCATGAATTATAATTGTTTGCTAAAGCGTAATTACATATATAAAGGACTTAAGTAGTCATTTCTACTCTATGCTCATAATTACATATATAATGAATGACCCGGATTCGATATTTTAGTCATTACATATATATTAGATATATCTATAGTCACCTCCTCACCCTTCTGCATCTGGAATAGCCTCGTCTGATTCTCTAGAAGCATTTTCCGTTGAACGGAGCTTCCTTGATACATCGCCTCCAATGCGGTCCACATCTCATTTGCCATCTTCTTTCCAGCAATGTGTGGCATGACACGATCCTTTACTCCGCCATAATCAAACGCTTGGCCCGCGCTTGATTTTCATTAAATTTCTTTAGAGGATTAGGATCTGCAGGCTCAGCTAGGACATTATGTGCATGGTTCTCGATGTCGTACTCATCTAGGACTTATAGGATCCTGGCCCTCGAGATGACGAAGTTGGACACACCGTCCAACCTGTCCTGACCTCTCACCCCATGAGAAGCCATCTAGCCCAGATATGGCAGAAATGATACTCTTCTCCCTCTTTCTGTGGCAACACAGAAACGCTGGATCTTGGTTTCTTGGTGACTAGAAACCCTCTAGTAACCGCTCCTTCTGAAAACTGAATTCCCTCCTGGAAATATTCAACAAAAAACAATCGGATAGTTCTCTCCGATCCTCTTAATCGAATCTCAGATTTGTTCGACTCAAATATGCTAAGTGACTATCTTCTTCCCGCTCTTTGTTGACTTAGCTAGGCACAATTTTGCACCAGCAGAATCTCCACCACACCAAAACTGCTGAAGAACTGAAGCACTGCTTTCGGATCTCCGCAAATAGACAAGAAGATTGGACTGCGTCCCTCTGGCTGGCCTCTGCGTGAGAAGATTGGCCTAGCGCAGCCCCTGCACTGCTCAGAAGTGGACTGGGTAACCCCAGACTGGGTGATGCAGTCCTTACGCTAGCCCTGATAGCCTCTACGTAAGCCCTTAAGCTGGCCTTGATAGCCTCTACCTAAGCCTGACGATCTTCTGAGTCTACAACGCTGCCCCTCTCTGGGTCTGCGTCCTCCTGCTGTTGAGCTGCCCTTTCCAGATCTCTACTGCTACCCTGTAGAAAAATATTCTTCAGCTAATTTGCTAGAGATTCAGCTTGATCTGCAATCGCTCTGATACTATGTGAAAGTTTCTGAATACACTAATGCAGAAATCCTACTGTAGTATCATGGTTTACTTCTCCTACTTGTGATTATATTTTACAAGTTATTTTCAGAAAAAAAAAATATTCAGAAAATACCGAAGTAAGCACAACTAACAACCTACACACATGCAGATCATTTACTGAATAATACGCTTATTCAACAAAGTGACAGATTTTTCGGACAATAGTCCCCGGAAAAACCCAATGCGGGAAAAACGGTGTAGCAGATATGGGGGTTTATTATTATTAAGTAGAATCTAAGTACAACAAATCTGGGCACCCAACTGGTTAACCCGACAAAGAAAATAATAGATTTGCAGCAATACCTGCAGTTATGAGACCAAAACCTTGACTGATCCACACCCTCAAATGGGATTTACAAGAGTCAGCCAAATTCTGGCCCTAGAAACCCCAGCTCTATCCCTGAAGCCCTAGCGTCAGCCTTGCTAGGCTCTGCATGCCCCTACGCTACTCTGAAGGGGACTGCGCAACCCCAGACTGGGTGACGCAGTCCTTATGCTGCCTCTGAAGGCCTCTGCGTAACCCTGGTGGCCTCATGAAGCTACAACACTGCCCCTCCCGGGCCTGTCTAGCACCTGCGTAGCTGCTGAAGCCTCTTTGCTGCTCCTCTGCCTCTTGTTGACTCTTGGCTCCGGGATCAAATCATCCCCTCAGCCAATACTACCCATCGCTGCAGAAAACTCTTCTGGAAATTCTTAGCAAACATGCCCTAGAATTCCAGCTCAGTTTCTCAGTTCTGCCTCCGTGTGTGTGTGTCTGCAACTAACCCTTAAGCCTTTCTCTTATACTTTCTTGTTGAACACATCAACATCCGTGATTAAATCACTTATTAACAACTCATATTAAAATATTGCTTGATCCACGCCACTTAGAACATTTCAGCACATGTGTTTAATTAATTCACTTTAATTTTTCTAATTCCCTAAGCTAGACTTAGGGTCCTCATTAAAAAATTAATTATTTGAATAACTTCAACACTAGATGAAATTTCTCCAAACGATTTATGGGTTTTGGAGGTGATGTGTTTCTTAGCCCTTCCACAAAGTTTCAGGGCTAGAGGACACCCGATGCTTCCTTAATACACAAAATCTCAACACTTCCTCTTAGCACAAAGTGTGCTCTAGAAATACATCCACACCATATATCGCAAGATCTCGGTATTGATCTCTACGCTACTGATGCTTGGCCTGTTGCCCTTCATCCACTGCGCTGCTGCTTTCTGTATTGCTACCCATGTCACTGCTACTGACACTGCCACATTTGTACTGCAGCTCCCTCTCAAATTGCTGCATCATGTTGCCCATAGCACTGCCACTACTAACTGCTACACTGCAACTCAGTTGCTGAGAAGTAAGCAACTGAAAGACTCCTGCCCAATCGTTGATAGACAAGTCAAGCTACATCCCATCACTAAAACTCCCTTGGCTACTGCTTTACGTTGTCCTCCTAAAGCCACTACACAGCTGCAGCTCTGTACTGCGTGAGCATAGCCTCTCTGCACTGCTGAAGTCCCATCATCCCCTCTGCGCTGCTGCTGCCTCTGCACTACGCTGCTTCCTCTACAACATCTCAGCACTACCCTCCGCTTCACTGTGAACTTTTGCATCCATCTTCTTGTCCCGCTACTGTCTTAAGGCTCCCGTAGCTCGTATGTGATCCAAAAATCAGGCTTAATCAACGATCCCACCACTTTGATCTATAGCTGCTCTACAGATCCATGTCACCCCACTTACGTGGCTCATGAGCACTCATGGCTATGTCATCATCTGAAACATCATCCTTTGCTACTGCAGCCTTGGATTCAGAAGCTCCTTTGCCCTTATTCTTAGGACAAGTGTTGGTGAAGTGTCCAAGTTCGCCACAATTAAAGCACTTGACCTTGGATAGGTCCCTTTTCTTCTTCCCTTGCTTCCTTCGTTCCTTCGATGCAAGGGCTACATCATCTTCCTCTTCTTTCTTCACTCTAATAGTTTCGTTGCTGTTGTTATGCCTCTTGGTTATTCTCTTGATCTCCTCATGGCGAAGGATTGCCCACATGTCTGCCCAGGATGGTAACGCTACACTGCCCAAAATGCTTTGGACAAAGTTTTCCTATTCCTCAGTGACAGCATTCAGGGCAGTCCTTACCAAGAGCCCTTCGTCCGGAGGTGCACCAATGGCAATCAGTTGATCCCGAATAGTCTCGAATCAGAAAAGGAAGGGATCTACCTCCTCACCCTTCTGCATCTGGAATAGCCTCATCTGATTCTCTAGAAGCATTTTCCATTGAACGAAGCTTCCCTGATACATCGCCTCCAATGCGGTCGACATCTCATTTGCCATCTTCTTTCCGGAAATGTGTGGCACGACGTGATCCTTTAGTCCGTGGCAACACAGAAACATTGGATCTGGGTTTCTTGGTGACTAGAAACCCTCTAGTAACTGCTCCTTCTAAAAACTGATTTCCCTCCTGAAAATATTCAACCAAAAACAATCGGACAGTTCTCTCCAATCCTCCTGATCGAATCTCAGATTTGTCTGCAACTTTGGCTCAGATCTGCTGAGTGACTGTCTTCCTCCTGCTCTTTGTTGACTTAGCTAGTCATAATTCTGCACCGCCAGAATCTCCACCACACTAGCACTGCTGAAGAACTGAAGCACTACTTCCGGATCTCGGCAAAAAGACAAGAAGATTGGACTGCGTCCCTCTAGCTGGCCTCTGCGTGAGAAAACTGGCCCAGCACAGCCCCTGCGGTGCTAAGAAGTGGATTGCGTAACCCCAAATTGGGTGATACAGTTCTTACGCTGGGCTTGATAGCCTCTGCATAAGCCTGACGACCTTCTAAAGCTGCAATGCTACCCCTCTCTGGGTTGCGTCCTCCTGCTGCTGAGCTGCCCTTTCCGGATCTCGTTTGCTTCTGGTGCTACCCTGCAGAAAAATATTATTCGTTTGATTTGCTGGAGATTTAGCTTGATCTACAATCGCTCTGATACCATGTGAAAATTTCTGAATAGACTAATGCAGAAATCCTACTGTAGTATCATGGTTTACTTCTCCTACTTGTGATTAGATTTTACAAGTTATTTTAAGAAAAATAAAAATAAAAAATAAAAAAAATAATTAAAAAAAATAATTAAAAAAAATAAATAAATAAATATATATATATATATATATATATATATATACATACCAAAGTAAACACAACTAACAATCTACACACATACAGATCATTTACTGAATAATACGCTCATTCAACAAGGTGACAAACAGATTTTTCGGACAATAGTCCCCGGAAAAACCCAATGCAAGAAAACCGGTGCAGCAGATATGAGGGTTTATTATTATTAAGTAGAATCTGAGTACAACAAATCTGGGCACCCAACTGGTTAACCTGACAGAGAAAATAATAGTTCTGCAGTAATACTTGCTATTCTGAGACCGAAACCTTGACTGATCCACATCCTCAAATGGGATTTATAAGACTCAACCAAATTATGGCCCTAGAAACTCCAATGCTGCCCCTGAAGCCCCAGTGTCAGCCCTGCTAGGCTCTGCATGCCCCTGCGCTGCTTAGAAGGGGACTGCGTATCCCCAGATTGGGTGACGCAGTCCTTACGTTGCCTCTGAAGGCCTCTGCGTAACCTTGGTGGCCTCCTGAAGCTGCAACGCTGCCCCTCCTAGGCCTGCGTAGCGGCTGAAGCCTCTACGCTGCGCAGCTGATGTTGTTTCCCTTGCTTCTCTGCGTTGCTCCTGAATGTTGCTCCTCTGCCTCTTGCTGACTGTTGGCTCCGGGATTTGATCATCCCCTCAACCAATACTACCCCTCGCTGCAGAAAACTCTTTTGGAAATTCTTAGCAAACCCGCCCTAGAATTCCAGTTCAGTTTCTCAGCTTTGCCTCTGTGTGTGTGTTTCTCCAACTGACCCTCAAGCCTTTCTCTTATACTTTTTCGTTGAACACATCAATGGCCGTGATTAAATCACTTATCAATGGTTGAGATTAAAAGAATGCTTGATCCGCGTCACTTAAAACATTTCAACATGTGTTTAATTAATTCACTTTAATTTTTCTAATTCCCTAAGTTAGACTTAGGATCCTCATTAAAAAAATTAATTATTTGAATGACTTCAACACCAGATGAAATTTCTCCAAATGCTTTCTAAGTTTTGGAGGTGATGTGTTTCTTAGCCCTTCCACAAAGTTTCAGGGCTAGAGCACACCCGATGCTACCTCAGTACACAAAATCTCAACACAGCGCAGAGCAGCTAGACGATTTGATTGAATTGATTCGATTGCAGTGAGGGGAAAAGATAGTTCTGGTTGGAAAATCTCTTCCTGAGATGGGAATACTTTGCAGATAAGGCAGAGGGAAGTGCGCGGAAGAGGTAGTGTAGTAGCTACGCTGGGTAGCGCAGTGCCATGCAGAGGCAGCGCTGTACCCTTGAGGAGATCCGAGATTTTACTGAGGATTATTCAGATCCAGAGCCTGAGTGTCGGGGTGTGAGACTGGAAGGGCCAGAGATCAATATCTAGCCAGCAAAAGATCCAGCAGAAGGAGGTGATGCAGTCCCTAGCTAGAGACGCAGATCTGCGTAGAGACAACATGGGGCTCATCAGTTTAGAGTTGCATCAGTTCCAGATCTCCAGTGTCAGTGTGAGGTAATCCTCACTAGTTTTCTACTAATCAGATTCTCTATGTGGATGACAAGTAAGGCATCCCAGGTTGTATTCAGAACTTCTGCTTCATAAAATCAAACCCTCATCTGCTGCACCAGTTTCCCCGCATTGGGTTTTTCCGGGGACTTAGTCCAAAAATAATGGTGTCATGTGTGTTTAGTTTTCTTCTTGCTCATATCTTGTTTCCATGTTTATTTTTCCGCATTTTATTTATGTAGTGAAGGTTGCAGTGTATTTTCTTCAGTATTTAATTGTAAAACACAGTAAATAACTTGCATGATTAAAAAGTAGAAATTAGTAATATCAGTTTTCTACAATAGGGATTCCGGCTTTAGGAATTTTCACACAAATGTGATGCTGGTTGGATATATTCTATAACGTGTAAGTGAAAATTCGATGTCATTTTTTATGTTGCTGCATACATTTGAACTTCGTTATGATCAGGGTTAATTGTTGCATATGTTAAATGTGGAATTATGCGTCTATTTTAGCGTATATATGTGTATGGGCCATGTTATATGAATGAAATTTCCTAGAGATTGTGTTATCTTGATAATCCTTCACCATTTGCAAGAGGTATAAATGTTTTAAAGTCACTTTTCTTCTCTAGCCTCTAACATTGGACGAAGTTGACTTTGAAGCCTCCTTGAACGATAGAAATACATGTTGAGATTTTGAGTGTTGGGGTAGCATCGGATGTGCTCTAGCTCCCAAACTTTGTGGATGGACTAGAGTACATGATCTCCAAGACCCAGAAAGGGATTCGAGAAATTCCATCCGGTTTAGTGATAAAATTAATTAATTAACCTTAAAGGTGATTAATTTAAACATGTGATGGAAATGACTAAAGTCACATGGATCAAGCTTTCTTTTAATCTTAGCCATCGATTCAGGATTAGATCACGGCCGTTGGTTTCCCAATGAGAAAAGTATAAAGGAAAGGCTTGGGGTCAGTTAGAGAACACACACAAAGGCAAAGCACTGAGACTAAGCTGGAATTCTAGGGCGAGGTTTGCTAAGAATTTCCAGAAGTGTTTCAGCTGCAGCGAGGGGTAGTATTGGCGAGAGGGATGATCTGATCCTAGGCCAAGAGTCAGCAAGAGGCAGAGAAGTAGTAGCGCAGAGGGGGCAACAACTATGCAGCAGTTACGCAGCAGCGCAGAGGCTTCAGGTGCTACGCAGGCCCAGAAAGGACACCACAGAGGTAGAGGAGGCCATCAGGGCTTACACAGGCCCATCTAGGGCAGCGTAGGGACAGCATAACCCAGTCTAGGGTTATGCAGACCTCTCCTGAGCAGTGCAAAGGCACATGCAGGCTAGCAGAGCTGACGCAGAGGGCTTCAGAGCAGCGCTGGGGTTTCTAAAGACAAAAAAGGGTTGAGTTATGTAAATCCCATTTGAGGGTGTGAATCAGTCAGGTTTTTTTTCTCTAGAACAGAGGTATTGTTGCAGATTTTTGTATTTCTCTGTTAGGTTAACCTATAAGGTGCCCAGATTTGATGTACTTACAATCTACTTAATAATAAAAACCCGCCAGCAGCCAGAAGACCGGTTTTCCCGCACTGGGATTTTCCGGGGACAGTTGTTCAGAAAATCTTGTGTGTGACTTTGTCTATGTGCATGTATTAAGTTTAGATCTGTATTAGAGTAGGTTGTTAAAGTGTTTACTCAGATGTTAATACTAAACATTTCAGATTAATAACTTGTATAAGTAGGAGAAGTAAATCGTGATTTAATAGTAGGGTTTCTGAATAAGCAATATTCAGAAATTTTCACATGGTATCAAAGCGATTGCAGATCTAGCTAGATCACGAGCAGGAAGATTGAAGAATCCTTGCTGCAGAAAGCAGCAGTAGCCACAAAAATCCGAACCAGAGAGGACAGCGTATTAGCAGAAGGGGGCAGAGCCACGTAGAGGCCAAAGTGACACAGTCCCCACGCAGGCCCACGTACCTACTGAGTAGAGGCAACGAAGAGGCTGCGTTGGGACAGTCTGCTCACGCAAAGGCCAGCTAGGGTGATGCAGTCCTAAAGCTGTTGCTAATTCAGAGTGCCGGAAGCAGTGCTGCAGAGCTTAAGTAGTTGTTGGTGGGGTTAAATTTCTTAAGGTGCAGAAATTAGCCTGAGCACTAGTTGACCTAGAGCGGAAGGAGAACAACTTCTCAGAGGATTTCTAGCTAAAGAAATCTACACTTTGATCAGAGGATTGAAGAGAGCTGATTTGTTGTGATTTGGCAGACTTCCAAGAGAGGAAGTCAGTTGTGAAAGGGAGTAAAGGGTGCCTTTTCTCGCCAAGGACCCTAGATCCAAGTCTCTAGCATAGAGAGAAGGACTAGTTCTGACAAATTTGTTGAGTAGATGACACCTCAAGGACTACGTGATCAGGATAGGTTGGACGGCCTGTCCAACTTTGCAGTCTGGAAGGCCAGAATCCTGGTAGTCATGGAGGCACATGGTCTGAGGGAGCATGCAAAGAAAGTCCTGGCCACACCAACCAATGCGAAGCTCCTGGAGAAGCATGAAGAAGCAGCGACACATGCCAAGATCTTCATCATGGATGGAGTCAAAGATCATGTAGTTCCTCACATAGCCGAAAAGACAACAGCTCATGATATGTGGGTGGCTCTGACCTCACTTTATGAAGGAAGATCTGTCGAGAGGAGAATGCTTCTGGAAAATCATATGAGGTTATTCATGATGGCCAAGGGAGAGGAGATCGAACCCTTTATTTGTAGATTACAGGAAATCAGGGATCAGCTGAATGCCATGGGGGTGAAAGTGGAGGATGATGTTATGGTGAGGACTGCACTCAATGCAGTCACAGAGGACTAGGAAAATTTTGTCCAAAGTATCTTGGGCAGAGCGGACCTTCTCAACTTGGAAAGTAATTGGGCGATCCTCTGACAAGAAGAACTCCGTCAGTTCACCAAGAGACAATACAGAACTGGATAAAGTCAAGTGAAGAAGGAAGAGGAAGAAGATGTTGCCTTGGCATCAAAGAGGTAGCAAGGGAGAAAGAAGCGGGATCTGTCAAAGATCAAGTGTTTCCAGTGCGACGAACTAGGATATTTCGCCAGCAATCGTCCTCAGAAGAAGAAGGACAAGGAAGCTTCTAGCTCCAAGGCTGTTGTGGCGGACAATGGCTCTGGAGATGACGTAGCCATGAGCACTCATGTACCACGAAAGTGGGGTGACATGGATCTGTAGAGTACCTACAGAGTGGTGGCAGGATCCTTGACTAGCCCAAATCTTCGATCACATTTGTGCTACGGGAGCCTTAAGATAGTAGCGGTACAAGTGGAGCACTTGGTGCAGAGAATCATAGATGAAGAAAAGGTGAAGTTGGATGTTGAAAGGGCGCAGCGCAGTGCAGAGGGGCTAATGTGACTCTAGCAGCGTAGTGCAGGCTGGCTTACCCAGAGCAATTCTGCAGCAGCGCAGTGGCTCCCGAAGGACAGCGCAAATCAGCCACCTATGGAGCTTCAGTGATGAGGAAGCAGCCCAACTGACTTGTTTATCAAAGGTTGGGCAGGATTTTTTAGTTGTTTCTCCCAGCAACTGAGTCGCAGTGCAGCAGTTGACAACACAATGTAGCAGTTTGAGAGGGAGCTGCAGTATAAATGTGGCAGTGGCGATGGCAGCGTCATGGGAAGCAGTACGGGAGAGCAGCAGCAGCACAGTGATGAAGGGCAGCAGGCCAAGCATCAATGCAGAGACCCACACCAGAGATCAGTGCAGAACTTCGGGGTGAAGTAGTGTTGTGCTAGAGCACATTCCTCGCTAAGAGGGAGTGTTGAGATTTTGAGTGTTGGGGTAGCATCGAATGTGCTCTAGCTCCAAAACGTTGTGGAGGGAATAGAGTACATGAGATCTCCAAGACCTAGAAAGGGATTTGAGAAGTTCCATCCGGTTTAAGAGAAAATTAATTAATTAATCTTTTTAATTAAGGACCCTAAGTCTAACTTAGGAAAATTAGAATATTAAAGGTAATTAATTTAAACGTGTGATGGAAATGACTTAAGTCACATGGAACAAGCTTTCTTTTAATCTTAGCCGTCGATTCAATATTAGATCATGGCCGTTGGTTTCCCAATGAGAAAAGTATAAAGGAAAGGCTTGGGGTGGGTTGGAGAACACAAACAGTGGCAGAGCACTGAGACTAAGCTAGAATTAGAGGGCATGGTTTGCTAGGAATTTCCAGAAGTGTTTCACCTGTAGCAAGGGATAGTATTGGCGAGAGGGATGATCTGATCCCAGGCCAAGATTCAGTTAGAGGCAGAGAAGCAGCAGTCAGAGCAGCGCAGAGGGGGCAGCAGTTACGTAGCGCAGAGGCTTTAGGTGCTACGCAGGCCCAGAAAGGGCACCGCAGAGGCAGAAGGAGGCCATCAGGGATTACGCGGGCCCAGCTAGGGTAGCGCAGGGACAAGGTAACCCAGTCTAGGGTTACGCAGACCTCTCCTGAGCAGCGCAAAGGCACACGCAGGCTAGCAGAGCTGATGTAGAGGGCTTCAGAGCAGCGCTGTGGTTTCTGAAGACAGAAAAGGGTTGCGTTCTGTAAATTCCGTTTAAGGCTGTGAATCAATCATTTTTCCATCTCCGGAACGGAGGTATTGCTGCAGATTTTTGTATTTCTCTGTCGGGTTAACTAGTAAGGTGCCCAAATTTTGTGTACTTAGAATTTACTTAATAATAAAAACCCTTCAGCAACTAGAAGACCGGTTTTCCCACATTGTTTTTTTCTAGGGACAGTTGTCCAAAAAATCTGGTGTGTCACTTTGTCTATGTGCATGTATTTAGTTTAGATATGTATCAGTGTAGGTTATTAAAGTGTTTACTTCGATGTTAATACTGAACATTTCAGATTAATACTAAACATTTCTTAATTATCCTTGACTCCATATACCCAAGTGAAATTAGGCATTGATCCTTCACAATATGATCATTTTAACCCTTATTCTTACCTTTTCTCCATTTTTCCCAAGTCTAGCCCCATCAAGTCACCTAGGGCATCACTTTCCCAAAACTCTAGATATAGGAAAAATTTGATCTCCTAGGGTCAACTACACTGGTGGACCCCCGAGGTCTCCTCAAATTTCAAAGACATTCCAACGGTGGAATCTCGGGATATCCCAAGCCCTAGCTCTAGGATCAAGTTCTGCCTGTTTCCAAAGGCTAGCACCTAGATGGATCAATTTGACCTTTTCAAGTAGAAATTCTTGCTTGATCCTTTCCTCTCACCTTGTCTGGGATAGGAACATCATTGGTTGCTAAATTCCATCCCCGAACGTGGGTTGTGTCCACTTGGCCCCGTGTGGTCCCATTTGTTTTCAAAAACTATTCATCAAGGACTATTTGGGAATCCAAGTTCTTATATGATTTTAAGGATTGGGAAGCACCTCTACAAGTTTACCCTTCATCGTCACCCTCTAATCCTCAACCCCCCTCCCTGGAAAGTCAAGGCCCTTGCTTAAAGAGAAAGAAATCTCCATTCTTCACCTCCTCCTAGGGAAAGGGTTTAAGGGATCACTTCACATATGTTCATTGATATATCCTTTATAAGTGGCTTTCCAAAAGAATCAAGACTCCTCCAATCGGTGAAAGTCCATAAAGAGCAGGGAGCCTTAGCTATGGTCATAGTGGGTTAAGCCTCCACCATTTCCCTTAACCTAGCAGTTGCCCTCATAGGAAATCCTTTTAGGTCCCCTCCTAGTTTGAGAGGTAACATTTATGCGCCGTTGTCAGGGACATGAGACATGTATTTTGTTCCCTTTACGACATATTGAAATATCATTATTGGCGATTCCATTTGAAGAACGAAGCCCTAGTTCACTGAATTTTAAGGTCAATTCTTGTATGGTGAAGCAAGTATTTTTCTAGGAATCTTCAAATTCACCCTAGCAACTCCTATGTATTTTCCATGTTTATCTCAAATAGATTCCCCTTCTTTGATAAATTTCCCACTTTGGACATTGCTAGCATCCTATGGCACCCGAATCATGTGATAGGAAGGATGGTACGTGGGGTACCCGTATTTGATGGTACGTGGCAGCATAGTAGATGCAACACTTGAGAGGGAGCTGTAGTACAGATGTAGAATTGGAAATGGTGGTGTCAAGGGCAGCAGTACAGTTGCAGCAGCAGCAAAATGGTTGGTGGAGAGCTTGTCAGACATCAGTAGCGCAGAGGATGCTTCAGGGTCAAAGCAATGTGCAACAGACATGTTGTTAGAGCACTTTCCTCAATAAGAGGGAGTGTTAATTTTTGGTAGCATTGGAAGTACTCTAAGTCTCAAAATTTGTGGAGAGGCTTAAGCACATGTATTCCAAAGAACCCAAAAATCGTTTGTGAAAATTCTACTCAGAATGTGTTTTATTAAAATAATTAATTATTTTAATGTGACCCAAATTTTAAACATAGGAAAATTCAATAATTAAAGGGTATTAATAAAACAAACTGTGAATCTTCTAGAGAACATGGATCAAGTCAAGTTATAATCTTAGTTGTTGATTGGAGATCTAATCTTGGTCGTTGAAGTCTCAACAAGAAGGCTATAAAGGAAGGCTTGAGGGTCATTTGAAAAGATACGCTGAGAGGATCTAAAGATCAATTTTTTTTAAGGAGCAAGTGCTTGGACGAAAATCAGATCTAAGTGATTCTTGATTGCAGTGAGGGGCAGTAATTCTAGTTGGAGATTTTCCTGAGCCGGAGGATACATAGAAGAGAAGACAAAGAGCAGATCAACAGAGGCAGCGTAGCAGAGGCAGTGCAGTCCCACGTAGAGGCAGCGCTGCAGCTTCAAGGGAATTCGAGATTTAGCTGAGGGTTTTCTGGATCTAGCGCTAGAGAGCCGGGGTGAGACTGGAAGAGGCCAAAAGGGCAGATCCAGCCAGCCAAAGACCAGTGACCCAAATGCCACGCATAGAGACGTAGAGGCTGCGCAAAGTAGTGGAGGGCTTGCAGATTTGGGGTTGTTGGTCAGTCGGGCTTTGAGATTAGTGTGAGATTTCTCTCACTAACTTTCTTGTCAATCATCTTCTCTGCAGGGTTTGCGAGGAAGGCATCCCAGATTTGTATTCAGAAATTTACTGTATAATATATAAACCCTCAGATCTATTGCATCGGTTTTCCCGCATTGGGTTTTTCCGGGGACTTTCGTCCAAAAATAACGGTGTCCTATATGTATATTTTTATTTGCTTAGTTTCCTTGTTTCAGAATCATAAGTAATTAAGTGTGGGTTGCTTCAGTAATTTTCTTCAATATTTCATGAAGAAATATGAAATAATTCTGTAATGTAATTTACAAATAGGAGAAGTAAATTCAGCTGGTAGCAGTAGGATTCTGGAGATCATTTAGATCCAGGAATTTTCACAGAGCCCTTCCTGTGCAATGCCAATAGCATCATGAATTTGTCTATTGTCCAAAAATATAAACTGCTCCTGTGAAATGTGACGCGAAAGAATAGGCTTAAGCTGATTTGCCATGATTTTGGCAATAATCTTATATATGCAGTTACAGAGGGAAATAGGTCTATAGTCATTGAAGGATCAAGGTAGGTCCAATTTGGGAATGAGGGAAATGAGGGTGGAGTTAAATGCATCATATATGATGCGAGTTGTCTTGGATTCTTCCACCACTCGAAGTAGATTTTGTCCAATTAATTCATAGAAGGTTAGATAAAATTCAACTGGCCAACCATCCAGGCCCGGGCTCTTGGCCTTCTTAAACCTTTTGAGCACAGCTTCTAATTCCCTCATCGACACAGGTTTGTTCAGGTCCTCTACAGCTTCTTCATCAACAAACCGAGGGAATAGACCAACAATTTTAATTATTTCTGCCAAGGTGACTTCCTGAGGTGCTTTGAAAAGTCGACCAAAATGGGAAATGCCTAAGGAGGCCAGTTGATTGAAAGATGATACAGGAAGTCCATCCTCATTTTCAAGTGACCAAATGGTGTTGATGGCCTTGCGACCTTTAGCAAATTGTTGGAAAAAATTGGTATTGTCATCTCCAACTTGTAACCATGTGGCTCTGCTCTTGAGCCGCCATGTATCTTCTCGTTCCTTAAGAATCCTCAGTCTGTCTGCTTCCAACTTAATGACCCGATATTTAGACTCAATAGATGAGAATCCTCCACTCCGAGGGTCATCAAGCCTGGAAAGTTCCTATTCAATAGATCTTAGATCTATATCATCCCGAATGCACTTGGCTTTTTCCCATTCAATCGTTTTCCTTTTAAGGCAAACAAGTTTATTGGAAAAGAAGGTTGAAGAAATCTGTTCAAGGGAGAGTTGATCATCATTCCAAACATCATGAACAAGTTTTATATATGTCTCATCTAGTAGCCAGGTCGAATTGAATTTAAAAGGTGCTTTGGGCTTAGAAAAGGTGCTAGATATATCTAAGTATATTGGGGAGTGATCAGAAGTACCACCAGATCCGACCCATTGCCTATACAGTGCCAGTTTATCCAGGAGAGCTACCTTAAGAGGAAATCGATCCAAACGCCTTGCAAGCATGGAGTCCCCAGTTCTCCTATTACGCCAAGTAGGCTGAAGATGAGGCATCGGAATATCAATCAAGTGGTGCCTCTCCAATAAGGGGCTAATCATGTCTGAGAGAGAATCCGATTGTGCATGGGATCCCCAGGATTTTGCTAGGCCAATGGAAAAGTTAAGATCCCCTCCCAGAATGATGTTTTCAACTTGCACGAAAGATGAGTTCAATACTGTCTCCCAGAATTCCAATTATGACAAGGACCATAGATATTCACCAGTCGGAGTTCTATCCCAAGCTGTTCAGAAAAAGGGTCTTCTACTAGAACTCCTTCCCTCCCCCAAACATTAAGGAGCCTTATAGCCCGAGGTTAATGCCAATATCAATGCCCCTAGATCGACCACAGACATTAAGGGCATGGAGAGTCCAGCCAGTGTAGGGGAAATATGTTCAAAATCACCCAGTGTCTCCTGTAATAAGATCGCATCCACCTTTTCTACTTCCAGGAGTCTCTTAAGGGCTAGTCGTTTTGTAGGACTAGCCAGCCAGCGACAGTTGAAGGAGAGCCACTTCATGAGGGGGCCAAGGAAGGGGCATTTCTTGCTCTAAGAACCCCTACAATAGAAAGTTGTCTACCTTCAGCAACGTCAATACCAGCTTGATGAATGGCTCTGTTCATGTTGGAATGCCTCCCACGAGTAGATTTGGGGATCATCGGATGGGAGAATGCATCGAGTCCACAACCGAAGGGTGCAGATGATTTGTTTCAGGAGCGCAGATTGTAATGGCGGCCGGAGGGAGTATCAAAGGAAATATCCATGTTAGAGGAGGAGCATGGTGGATTAGCCAGAATGGAAGGAGGTGGAATGGAATATACATCAGGGGAGGTGGAAGAGGGGCATGTAATCAAAGAGAGATTACAACTAGAAACATTAACCTTCTTCATGCGAGACTGATAAGATACAGATGATTCAATTGAAACAAAAGGAACAGATAGAGGGATGGAGAAATCAGTACCTAGAGGAGGATTGGAGGCAGCTGATCAGGCTCTGGTGACCATTGGTGAAGGTGGCTAATTGTGAGCAGTTGATTTTCTATGATTAGGCGTGGGTGATTTTCACTGCTTGGCCCAGACATCTTCGACTGTTGTTCCTTCCTAGGAGATTGCCCAATCTTCCCATTGTTTATATTTGTGGTCGCCAAAGGTGGATTGACTTTGGAGAGTAATGGGAAATCTTTACAGAGATGACCAACTTTGTGGCACCGCCTACAACGGAAGGGTACACCTTCATAATCCAACATTTAAACTTTTCTAATGTTTCTCCACTGGATTTTCAAATTTTCCTCCAGCCCTTCACGGGTGTCGAGATGGACCAATATACGGGAAAAAGCCATCTTCCCCGATTCAAGGAAGGATTTTTCATGGTCAAGGTATGTGTTGATTTTTGGGTAGCATCGGATATGTTCTAGCTCCAAAACTTTGTGGAGGGGTGTAATATCCCAAATGGGGAATAGATAGCAATACAAAGAAACATAAAAAAAAAAGTACATCAAATAGAAGCATACACAGAAAACACTGTAAATAAACCAGAACAGCTAAGCCATTTTATTATATTTCTGAAATGAGGGAAAGTACAATGAGGGCTCAAAATGATAGCACCTTGGCCTACTCTACGCAGGCTGAAATGACCTTGCTCTCCCTGCTCTGAAAGGTTGCTCCAAATCTGCTCTGCGTGGCTCCTCCTCTGCGCTGCCCTGCTGGAAATGTTGCTGCTAGCTGGAAATGGGCTACGAGATATGACTGCTCTATTGCTCGCAAAACTAAAACTCTCGTGACCCTAGACTTTCCTCCAAAACCTGCATTAAGCGAAGGAATTCCGAATGGTCGACCCCAAGGAAATCAGCTATGGAAGGGTTGATCCCCTCACAAACCTCCGGACTGAAATCTCCCAAAGTTCCTCCTCTCCCGGAGATGCTCTCCTCCCTGACTGCGTAATCCTTTGAGTGACTGCGCTGCCCTGGAGATGACTGTGTAATCCTGGTGGTTGTCTCAATGAATATGCTCTCCAAAACTTAAGGTATGGCTCCTCTCCTGAGCGGCCACTCGAAGTCCCCTGGGGACGAGGTTGGGATCTCTGCTCGAAGACACCATGTGCTAAACAACACTGCAGACTTAGCTAAACAGCTTAAGTGTGCTCTATTCTTGACAAACAGAAAATCATAAGATGTATGAATGAATAAGAAAGGTTGCCTTCATCTCCTTTTTATGCTAATGAGCCTCCAATGTTCCCTTGGGCCCACTAGTGTTGCACTGTCCCTCTGCCACATTGTCCCCACGTAGCTCTGCGCTACGTGTCCCATACTGCCACTGCGTTGCCTGGCCCCACGCTGTCTCTGCATTGTCCCAGTTGCCTCCTCTCCTGTGTTGTCACTTGGCTTCATGGGTCCCACATTGTCTTTTAATTATTCTACCAAGTGACTTTAGGAAAGTGATTTTATTCTAATGTTGAGTTATGGGTCCCTTGACCCCTTTATTTCCTGCTGAACTTTAGAAAGGAAAAAATTAATAAAAAATGAATATTCCAATTAGTTGTCTGCTAATTGGGAAATTACAGTCCTCCCCACCAAAATGTTGCCTGTCTTCAAGCAACTGCAAGGATGGATGCTGCATGATCTTCTCCCCCTCCCAAGTGGCATCTTCATCTGGAAGGTTCTTCCACCTGATCAGATATTCCTTGACTGTCCTGCTCCTCAACTGTCTGTCTCGAGTGTCTATAATGGCCTCTGGTTGTAGCACCAAATGCCTCTCATCATCTATAGGTGGGAGCTCCATAGTGGCAGTCACCTGGTGCCGCAGAGCTTTCTTCAAGAATGAGACATGGAAGATGGTATGGATCCGGCTCCCAGTCGGTAGCTCTATCTCATACGCTACCTTCCCAGCTCATCTAATCAACCTGTATGGTCCATAGAAGTGGGGTTTGAGCTTCTCTGCTCCCTTCTGCTTTAGAGTGGACTGTTTGTATGGCTAAAGATCGAGGTAAAATAGATCATTTACCTTGAACTGTCTCTCTACGCAGCCTCTGTTTGCATACAATTTATGTTGGTTCTGCGTTGTGGCTAGGTTTTCTTTGAGAGCCCAGAGTATGTCTTGGCTCTCTTGGATCCAATCTTTGGCCCTTGGGGCCTTGCTTGCTCCAAACATGACATCAACAAAAGTTAGAGCATGATATCCATACAAAGCATAAAATGGAGACATACCGATCAACATATGGAATGTCATGTTGTAGCAGTACTCTCCCAGATGAAGCCAACACAGCCAAGCCTTCTGCTTCCCCGAGACATAGTTTCTCAAGTAGCCCTCTAGCCACTTGTTCACTATCTTTGTCTACCCATCCGTCTGTGGGTAATAACTGGTACTAGGTGTTAATTTGATACCCACCAAATGGAATAACTCCTACCAAAAACCGCCCATGAATCGACTATCCCGATCACTGACTATGGTCTTTGGGAGACCATGGAGCCCAATCCTCTCAAGAAGTATGAAGAGGCACAAGCAAAGGCAAAACGCTTGATCATGGACAGAGTCAAGGATGATGTGATCCCACATATTGCTAAGAAGAACACAATAAGGTAAATGTGGACTTCCTTGACCACTTTGTACTAGGGAACTTCCATTCAGCGGAAGATGTTACTTGAGAAACAGCTCAGATTATTCCAGATGGTGAAGGGAGAAGAGATCGACCCCTTCCTTATCAAATTGAAAGTGATCCGAGATCAACTTGCTTCCATAGGGGCTACACCAGATGAGGTTCTTATGGTCAGGACTGCCCTGAATACAGTCTCTGAAGAGTGGGAGAACTTTGTCCAAGGCATTTTGGGTAGAGCAGATCTTCCAAATTGGGAAGATATGTGGGCAACTCTTTGACAAGAAGAGATCAGAAGGATGACCAAGGCCGGAAGCAGCAACACAGGGATCAAAATCAAGAAGGAGGAAGAGAAATATGTGGCTCTCGCATCTAAGCGACAACATGGGTAGCAAAGGAGGAAGAAGAAGGACCTCTCGAAGGTCAGATGCTTCAAATGTGGGGAATTAGGACATTTCGCCACAAAGTGCCCTCTGAAGAAGAAGGGCAAAGAATAATATGACTCGAGGGTTGTTGCAGCGAAGGAGGATGATGGGGATGATGACAATGTTGCCATGAGTGCTCATGTGCCTCGAGAGAAGAGGTGGGGCGACATAGATCTATAGCTCTTTTGAGCTTCAGTGAAGGGCAGGATCCTTGAGGTACCCAAACTCTTGGATCACATACGGCTATGGGAGCCCTTAATGACAGTAGTAGAGTGACAGGTTTCAGTTGATGTGAGGGATAATGGAGTGACAGTGGCAGAGCTGGAGTGCTGAAGTCTGAAGCAGCGCAGAGTAGAAACAACAGCAACAGTGCAGTGCAGTGCAGAGCAGCAGCAGCACAGGGCATCAAAGGGTCAGCGCAGATTAGCGGCAGAGGATGCTTCACCATTGAGGTGCATCCAAACTGACTAGTATGTTAGTTTTTGGGTTGTCTTTCAATTGCTTAACTCTCAACAACTAAGTTGCAGCACAAAAGTTAGTAGTGGAAGTGCTATGGGCAACATGATGCAACATTTGAGAGGGAGTTGTAGTACAGATGAGGGAGTGACAAGTGTAAGTGCCAGGGGCAGCAATACAGAAAGCAGCAGCGCAATTGATGAGGGGCAGCAGTCGAGCATCAACAACGCAGAGGACCGATGTCGTGGATCAGGGTGATGCTTCTAGAGAAAAAGTATTACTAGAACACATTCCTTGCTAAGAAGGAGTGTTGATTTTTGGGTAGCATCGGATGTGCTCTAGCTCTGAAACTTTGTAGAGGGGCTAGAACACATGAGATCTCCAAGAATCGGAAATCGTTTGGAGAAAATTTATTCAAATAATTAATTATTTTAAATGGAGCCTAAGTTAAAACTTAGGGAATTTAAATAATTAAAGTGAATTAATTTAACATGTGGGTGAGAAGCTTCTAAGTGATGAAGATCAAGTCTTTTCTAATCTTAGCCATCGATTAGAGATTAGATCACGATCGTTGATTCATCAACAGGAAAAGTATAGAGGAAGGCTTGAGGGTTAGTTGGAGAACACACACAGAGACTGAATTTAGAGATCAAATTCTTCTGACAAAGCAGTGCTCGGATGAAGATCAGATCTGAGTAATTCAGTGTAGTGAAGGGCAGTTCGGCAGCGGGACTTCGGTCCAAGGTCGAGAATACAATTGCAAAAAGGCAGATCAACACCAGGAGAGACAACAGAGCTCTTGAGAGGATGACACAGAACCAGCAGGGCTCACACAAAGCCAGAAGGGTGACGTAGAACCAGCAGGGCTCACACAAAGCCAGAAGGGTGACGCAGAACCAAAAGGGTGATGCAAAGCTAGAGGGGGTGATGCAATCACTTGAGTAAATGCATTGGGGTTTTTGTGAGGAAGATCGGGCCGCCATTTAGCAGATTGATTTCTGAGCCAACAATGCTCACGAGGAGGTTGACGTAGTCTCAACGCAGAACTTGTTGCATCCATCGTTGCGCAGCATTGGGGACAACGTAGTGATCATTCTGCACTTTGCCCCTATATCAGCCGAAATATTTATCTCCGAATAGAGGTACTTCTATCGAGGATTTTTTTTGTTGGGTGAGTTGGATTTGGCACCCTAGATTGTATTTAGAAATCTTCATAAACCCTCAGAACTGTTGCACCAGTTTTCCCACATTGGGTTTTTCCACGGACATTTGTCCGAAAACAAGTGTGTCCTTTGTCTGAATGCTTCATTTATTT
>JAXQQM020086692.1:0-30344 GCA_034641835.2 Pinus albicaulis
AATTAAATAAAACAAATACAATACACACAACATGAGACAGAGCTCACTCAACTTGTCATTAGCTCAACGATGACATTACATATTTATAGCATAGACACTCACCTAATCTTCCTAAGTTTGGGGTAACAATCCTGAACTGGTGGAACTAAGCTCTAATTAAAAACTCTCGATCAAAAAACCATAACCACTCCTATTTTTGCATTATTCTAGATTATTCTTACATCCTCCCTTAACGGAGAAATGGATTTTCTACAACACCTAATTTACTTCTAAAAACTTCAAACTTGAGTTTACCAATAGGCTTGGTAAAGATATCAGCCATATTATCCTTGGTATTACAAAATACTAAATCAATTTCATTTGATTCAATCTTCTCTCATACAAAGTGGTATTGCAGCTCAATGTGTTTCATTTGATTCAATCTTCTCTCATACAAAGTGGTATTGCAGCTCAATGTGTTTTGATCTGGCATGATATATTGGATTGTGTGCTAGTTTGATAACACTTTGATTATCACAATTTAGACAATCCACCAATCCTAGATACCAAATTAAATATAAAAAATGCAACAGACACAACCTAAGACATAGTTCACTCAACTTGTCATTAGCTCAACGATGACATTACATATTTATATCATAGGCACTCACATAATCTTCCTAAGTTTGGGTTAACAATCCTGAACTGGTGAAACTAAACTGTAATTAAAAACTCTTGTTCAACAAACCATAACCACTCCTATTTCTTCATTATTCTAGATTATTCTCACAATTACCACTTTACCAAATCCTTAATCCTTCAGTAAGTGAAAGAGTACTAGCAAAGAACAGAATCCAATACTGGAATATGTTCGAATGCTCTAGGTACACTCATTGTGCTGAAAATAAGAGGAATGCTTTTCCTTCCTTGGCTCAAGCCGGGAGGAAAACTAGGTTACCTCCAGAATTTCTCCAAACTATTTTATACCCTTCTTGAAACAATACACGAAACCCGGTCAAGCAACAAAATTTCTATTGAACGAAATTCAGTTTTATTCTTTTGTTCTTAGGTTCGGTTTCTGAGAGTTATCCAACATATTAATTCTACTTCTAAAATACATAAATACTCTGCTCACAAAGTCAATGTTATTTATTTCACATTTAATAACATTGCTTTAAGATAATGTAAAAAATATGTATAATATTTTCAATACTTTGCTCATTTACTCCTAATCTTAAGCTAGGAAAATAAGGAGAGAAATATTTCAACCATCTTTCATATTCAACGAATTTACCAAGGGTGTTATGACGTGTTTTATTCAAGATAGGAATTAATCTAAAGAGAAAGCACCAATTTAGTCATGTTCCATAAAATTATCCATTTCCCATTTGTCTAAAGAACAAAATATCAAACTAATCCAAATCTCAAGAAAAATATCCATATCAAACATTTCTTTAACCTTTTTTTTTTTTCAAAAGTTAATATTTATCCACTTTACTGAGTTTTGCTCTTAAGTTTGGTGTAACAATTCTGAACTAGTGAAACTAAACTCTAATTAAAACCTCTTGTTCAACAAACCATAACCACTTTTATTTCTACATTATTCTAGATTATTCTCACAACTACCACTTTACCAAATCCTTAATGCTTCAGTAAGTGAAAGAGTACTTGCAAAAAATAATACTGGAATATATTCGAATGCTCTAGGTACACTCATTGTACTGAAAATAAGAGGAATGCTTTTCCTTCCTTGGAGCCGGGAGGAAAACCGGATTACCTTTAATTTCTCCAAACTATTTTATACCCTTCTTGAAACAATACATGAAATCCCGCCGTGGCAACCAAATTTCTATTGAACGAACTTCTGGCTATGCATCGTTTGTTCTTGGGAGGGTTCTATTATCCAACATATTAATTCTACTTCTAAAATACACAAATACTCTCGTCACAAAGTCACCGTTATTTCTTTCACATTTAATAACATTGTGTAACAACCAATTACCTATACATTTACTCATCATAAAAAAAAATTTGCTTACAGTCAATACAACTTAAAACTATACCATAATTATCATCAATATAGATTTCAATGTGACAGCTGGGATGTTGATAGCCTACTTGTACTCACATCGCCAAATCATCACAACTGGGTTTACGTTTGAGTTCTGTTGTTGTCAGCATTTATTTTCTACACTTTATAATGTGTACTCGGTACCATTTATCATTGTGGTTTTGGCATTATGGTGAATATAAGTCTGATGAACCTTTGTGCTCTTATCATATGGTTTTTTCAACACTTCATTGCACCTATGATTTTCCTTGGTATTCGACTGGATGATGGTACGGAGTCTTGAACCCACCGCCTTACACGTGGTCTCCTCCACATCGTCGATCGGGAGTCAATCCTACGGTAGAGACATTCTAGGGTTTCTATTGACCTTGGGTAGTAACTGAATTTTTCCATTTCATTGTTTCTCTCGTCGGCGGGGCTCCGGACGCCTCTGCTAGGGTTTGGACTTCCGATAGCAGAACTATGGCGACCATCGGTAGATGGCACCTAACCAATGCAACTCTCCCTGTTGGCAGGTACTCAGCCCTTCGCTCAAGTTTTCCGGAAGTTTTACACAGTCTTTTGTCCTCTGTTTTGCTCTTTGGTTTCGCTGAAGGTGTAGAGCTAAGAAAATCCTTGGTTTTTGTTTCTCTGTCTCTTCTTTCTTTGCTAATCTTAATGCAATGGCTGGCAGGACAGCGGACGTTCTCGGGTTTTTTACTCCGTCTCGAATTCTACAGGTATGGCTCTCCTGCTTCCGGGTTTTGGTTTAGCTATAGAGACAGTTTTAAACCACTTTGAATACGCACTCTTCTAACAAAATTCTCTGGGTTCTGCCGCAGGTATTACTCTCCCCTTCCTCCTTTTGGTCAAGATTTCGTGGTTCATCAAGGGCTCTGGTTGTGGAGGAAGTTTAACCCTCGACTCTTCTAATAGGTACCATGTCTTTGACGGTCTTGAGTTCCATACTCCTTGCCTGGCCGGTACAGTTCGTTATTGGAACTAGATGTTGGGAATGGCTAGGGTTTAAGGACCTGTACCCTCTTATTGCGCAGTCTTAAACTGCTTCTTGTCTAATACTGATTGTAACCTAGGGTTGTACAGCTATCTGCTAATTTATTCTTCGAGAATCCTCTCGGTTAAAGGTTTCAGTGCCAGATGTTGTTGTATTTTTCTCATTAGCAGAGTGGCCGGGGTTATTACCCGCCATGCCTATTTTTGTTGTTATAAGATAGAGTACTTCCCAAACGGATTGGGGATTTGCAATTGTCTATTCTGGTTATTTTTATCGTATAGTAAATATACAGAAATTATGAAATTGCCAGCCTTTGTTAACTATAGTTATTTTCATTGGTTGTTTCTTGTTTTCCGGTTCTCAATACAGCATAATAAGTTTGAATTTGTAATTTCTCTGTACTTTTCTCCGCCGCAATATTCTCAATGACTGTATGCGTTGTGTTATGAAGTTTTATGGGCATTTCACCGCTTCTCTAGTTTAAATGGCAATCCTGCCAGAATTCTGTTTGTTATGTTTTTCCTAAATTATCTATTACAGTGTTGCATGCTAATAAGCTTACAAGGGTTTCTCAAATTTTAATTGCTGCAGAGATTTCCTCAGTTGTTCGCATCACATTTTTCCACGAAGGCCTAATTTAACTACAAGCATGTTTTCTTTCCTTTGTTTATTTTCTTTTAAGAGAAAAAGTTACTACAGGTGTCCGGACCATCAGTTTCGTCTGAGTTTATCATAGATAGGAGCGCGAACTATCTAAAATACTGAGTTAATCAAACATTTAGATTAACAGCCCTCCTGGTTATATATTTCTAGTTTCTCATTTATTAATATGGTTAGCTTCTGTGGTCCTAGGAAAGAGAATTAATTCAGGTCGATACTTAACAGCCACTGTTATCATACTGTCATATAACCTGTTATGATAGATTAATCTTCATCATCATTACATATGTATATTATTTTTCTTCACCTGCTTTCACCGAATTCAACTTCCTAGATTTCATCTGTTAAATTTACCAATGTGTCTAATTTAAGAAGAGAAGAAAGAAAAAAGACAACAGTAGCTACCTCTGCATATACACAGGAGAAAAAAGAAAATAGTTAAATACAGGCAATCTCTTATGCAACAGGCCTATTCATTTACTTTATAAACCGGAAGAAAACTAATTGCATTTACTCATCTGAGTTCAAATCCAACTGATGGTACTTGTTGCCTCCTTCAATTTAGCTTGGTGTCTCCGGCTCCACAACTCTCCCCCGAGCCTTAACCTCGGCCTGTTTAATGCACAAAACTCGGAGGAGAAAGAGAAATCAGACAAAGTCCCGTCAACCCTCAACTCTAAAGAAAATAAATAGCATGGATTGGGAGAACTTGGGACAATCCCACCTCCAACCCAACTGCCTGTCTTAAAAGAAAATATTTTTCCAAGATAACGTAGTTTCCTTCTTCTCACAACCCTTACTCTCTTTTTGGAATTCCCCTATTTATTCCGTAATTTTTGGTAAATGGAAACTCGTTTTTCGCTCAACCAACTCCGCATTTACTTTACCATCAACCTTTTATTCATGAGCAATTTCATAAATTAAATCTTTTATTCAAAAATCAAAATTTAATTTATTCAAATATTTTTTTTTTAATTAAAATAAAACAACAAATATAATTAGTCCTTAATAATATTCAACCATTTGTCACAGCCTCACATTACATTGTTACATTGCTTTAAGATAATGTAAAAAATATGTATAATATTTTCAATACTTTGCTCATTTACTCCTAATCTTAAGCTAGGAAAATAAGGAGAGAAATATTTCAACCATCTTTCATATTCAACGAATTTACCAAGGGTGTTATGACGTGTTTTATTCAAGATAGGAATTAATCTAAAGAGAAAGCACCAATTTAGTCATGTTCCATAAAATTATCCATTTCCCATTTGTCTAAAGAACAAAATATCAAACTAATCCAAATCTCAAGAAAAATATCCATATCAAACATTTCTTTAACCTTTTTTTTTTTTCAAAAGTTAATATTTATCCACTTTACTGAGTTTTGCTCTTAAGTTTGGTGTAACAATTCTGAACTAGTGAAACTAAACTCTAATTAAAACCTCTTGTTCAACAAACCATAACCACTTTTATTTCTACATTATTCTAGATTATTCTCACAACTACCACTTTACCAAATCCTTAATGCTTCAGTAAGTGAAAGAGTACTTGCAAAAAATAATACTGGAATATATTCGAATGCTCTAGGTACACTCATTGTACTGAAATAAGAGGAATGCTTTTCCTTCCTTGGCTCAAACCGGGAGGAAAACTAAGGTACCTCTAGAATTTCTCCAAACTATTTTATACCCTTCTTGAAACAATACACGAAACCCGGTCAAGCAACAAAATTTCTATTGAACGAACTTCAGTTTTACTGTTTTGTTCTTGGGTTCGGTTATCCAACATATTAATTCTACTTCTAAAGTACATAAATATTTTGCTCACAAAGTCATTGTTATTTCTTTCACAATTAATAGCATTGCTTTAAGATAATGTAAAAAATATGTATAATATTTTCAATACTTTGCTCATTTACTCGTAATCTTAAGCTAGGAAAATAAGGAGAGAAATATTTCAACCATCTTTCATATTCAAAGAAATTACCAAGGGTGTTATGACGTGTTTTATTCAAGATAGGAATTAATCTAAAGAGAAAGCACCAATTTAGTCGTGTTCCAGAAAATTATCCGCCAAATCTCAAGAACAATATTCATACCAAACATTTCTTTCACCTTTTTTTTTTCAAAAGTTAATATTTATCCACTTTACTGAGTTTTGCTAGAAAATTTGACCAAGAAAAAGACTCTTTACCACTCAACCTGTGAGATTAAAAATTCCAGTTTCCCAGCCTCCTAGTTTCCAAAGTAAGACCTTAGTTTCCAAAGTAAGACCTTAAGACCCCACTCCAGTAGTAGTTAAAGACCGTAGTCATTCTAGGACTTTAAGTCTCGAGTCTTCCAAAACTTCCAGAGTAGTTAAATATAGTAGTCATTCTAGGATCTTAGGACCCTAATCCAGTCCAGAATGTTTTTCAGGATTCGGGGTTTCCACTCTCTGCCACTAGTTGGAGATGACCCTTTCAATAATGTAATCTGTTTGGACAATAGTGACTTGTCTTTCTTCCACATTACTTTTTTTTTTTTTTAGAGATTTTTCTTTTAATCCTTCTAGGAAAGAAGTAATTCTAACTATTTGGAAACTCAAAATTTTCCTTATCAAATCTTTCTTCATTTCTCTAACTAAACATTATTTATTTCTCTAACTAAACATTACTTTAACAAAATAAAAGTAATAACCACAACATTTTATTCCTACATTTTCTACTAATCTAGCCTCTATCTAACTGAATTACTAAATTTTACATAAAACAAAGTAAAAATAAATGTGAGTTACTCATAACGAAATTTTACATGAAACAAAGTAAAAATAAATGTGAATTATTCATAACCAAGTTTTACCTAAAACAACATCCTTCAACATCAGTATGCTAGACTTGGTTGAAATCCTTGGTTCCAGCACCAAAGACCCTTCCCCAATGGAGTCAAAAATGAATATCGATACTTCTTTTATTAGCGAATAGTTTTTTTTATGTAAATGTTATTATTACTAGACTTTGATATTAGTTATCGTCAAACTTTGTATAGGTTATTAAGGTTGTTTATGTTTTTGTTGGCATATATTGCACTTAAATGACTAATAAACCTGATTTCCTTCCAAAAGATTGAGATTTAATTTTTGTATCCATATCACTGGCTTTTAAATTAATAAAAAATAAGAAAAATCTACATAAGCTTACCAAAAAAATTACCTAAAACAAGGTAAAAGTAATTGCGAGTTGTTCATATGCTAGAGGGTGTTACACCATGCGAAAAGAGATAAAGTGATTATCATAAATTGGATCATAACTTCTTCTCCTCGTGAAAGAAAAAAATCATTTAAATATAACTTAAAATAATAAATAACAAGCTAAAATGAATATTGAAATTATAAAAAAAATAAAGTTGTAATAGATTGGTATGGATGAAAGGCAGTAATTAAATTTCAATTTCAGTATGTATAACCTGTAATTAATATACGAAGTGGTTTTATTGTTGGAATTGTATAATATAATTTTAAAAAACTTATATATTTAATGTATAAATATATTTAGTATATTAAAAAAATTTAAATGGTTTTATTTTTGGAATCATACAACATAATTTTAAACAAAATTATGAAATTTTGAGAGTGTAAATATGTGTGATCATTTAAAATAAATCTTCGAGGAAATTACATGAGAAATTTTTTGGACCGACGTGTTTCGAACTACTGAATGTAGTTCATTATCAAGATAATGTAGTTCATCGTCATTATCCTGATGATGAACTACATTCAATAATTCAGAATGTCTCAGTCCAAAAAATTTCTCATGTGATTTCCCAAAAAATTTATTTTAAAAATTATAATTTTTTTGTTATTTATATTTTTAGTGTATAAATATATTTAAAATATTAAAAAAATTAAATATTCAATTTTTATAAATTTCACAGCTTAAATTTATGAGAATCATAAATCTTTATCAATAAATTAAACCAAAAAAATATTACAAAATAACCCTTTCATCTTTCAATTAGACAATATTTCTAATATTTCTGCAATAAAATAGACATGTGGAAATGGAAATGGAAATAGAAATATGAAACTAAATACCTGTAACATGTTCTACCAAAATTTGAGTAAAATGGTCCCAATTTTTTTGAGAATATAACCATTTATAATATTTCTTCTATGAAAATAAATATATGAAACTAAATACATGTGGCAAGTTCATAGCGGTTAGAAAATCGAACCCAAGGACTACGGGTTGTACAGTACTTTACCGAGGACAAAAACTGTTTCAATTTAACTATATTGGGAAGGCTTACGTGAAAACGGTTGTGACTTAGAAGGAGATGCAGACTGTTATTCAACAATTCACTTATATATACCTGATCAGGATCATCCAGCAAGATCAAGCTCACTGCATCCGTAGCTCTATATCGAAATTGAGGTACAGAGTAACCATTAGCTGCAGAGGATGGCAAGGAAAAATATGATGGTCATGGCCATCAATTTGATCATCCGGATGGTAATAATCTGGTACTCTTCGGAACAATTCAAATTGGTAACTGCAGGCTACGGAAGAGAATGGATACGGGCGCACGCAACATTCTATGGAGAGGTTCATGGAACTTCAACTGATATGGGTAATTCTTTTTTCTGAAGTGTAATCTCTAAACATTTTGCCATTGAAATTGCAATAAATTGTTTGTTACTTTTTTAATCTGATGGGCTGCTGTTTGGATCTGGCGTTGTTGGGACTGATGAAATGACAGGAGGAGCGTGCGGATATGAGAAAATGTACGAAGGTGGATATGGTGTAAGCAACACTGCACTGAGCGGAGCCCTTTTTGGGGAAGGGGAGGCATGTGGGTCTTGCTATGAATTGTTGTGTGACGCTAAATCGGTGCCACAATGGTGTCTCCCAGATAGGAAGAGGATTAAAGTGACTGCTACCAACTTGTGTCCTCCATATGGAGCTGGATGGTGCAATCACCCTAACCATCACTTCGATCTCTCCATGCCTGCTTACCTCACCATTGCCCGCTACAAGGCAGGAATTGTGCCCGTTTTCTACAGAAGGGTGCCATGCCTAAGGGAGGGAGGCTTGAGGTTTTCCATGAAAGGGAATGCTTATTTCAATGCGGTGGTCGTAAGCAACGTAGGCGGGAGTGGAGACGTGAAGGGTTTGTGGGTAAATGCAGATGGGTTCGGAGCTGATCACTGGCAGCCGTTGCATAGAAACTGGGGGGCCAATTGGCTATACACCATTGGCAATCTGGAAGGAAAGGCGTTGTCCTTCCGAGTGACTATAGGTGATGGGCAGACTCTCACCTTGTACAATGTAGTACCTCTCAACTGGCGATTCGGCCAAACCTTCTTCTCTAACCTTCAGTTCCAGTAATCTTGCCCAGAATAAGTAGATCTCAGTCGAGTATTGTTGTTCTTTATTGTTATTTGGCTAGATGCAAAGTTTTGAAGAGCTTCCGTATGTGGCAATACCGTTGATCTGTTACACACGGTTATTTGCTCTACTACTATAATACCAATAATCGTTGGATAGTTGGCTTTCAGTATTGTTCATTATCTTTGGCAGCTCATTGGATAGTTGGGTTTAACTATTGTTTAATATCTATGGTAACTAGCTTGGAGATTTGATTCAGTAACTTTGGCTTATTATTCACAGTATTATCAAGCAAACCTTTTGAATTGCTATGAAATGCCGCCATCCCATTCCGAGTAAAGCTGATATATTCATTATATAAGCATCCTATAATGAGAATATTCATGAATGTAAATGATCATCAGATAACCGCCAAAATGTAAAAGATCATCTAAATATAAAGGTATTGAATGGGATCTTACAAGTTGTACAAATGTTTTATATCTTCCTTATCCAAAAGTCCTATGTGCAAACCTGTTTTTCCTTCCTCATTCGTTATTTATAGTTTTAGTCATACGTATCAATATATCCGTTTATATTTTAAATTTAAAATATTATTTTTACAAATATTAAAAATTTAATATTTGTAAAATGAATTTATAAAAATTGTTCAATTTTTTAGTTAAAATATTATTATAAATTTATTTTAGATTTAGTTTAATTTTCGAAAGTTTTAAACATTAAAAGGAAGAAGCATCATTTTTGAGTAAATGTTAAATCTATATTGATTTTTTTACTAATAATAAAAACTAGGTTCATATAAGAAAAGAAAATTTTTTTTACTTTAAAAATCAGCTCACAATATAATTTATATATTTAAAATAATAATTAATTTTTACTTTGGATCAAATTTACTTCATATAAACAATGATTTACTATAATAATAATATTTAGAATGTATATTCCTGGACATGTGTGTATTGGCGAACTAGCGCAAGTTCACACCAGGCTTGGCAAGTGGAGCTCCCTCTTGCCCACCTGCTGATGCTAGGTAGGTTCATTCTCTCTAAATGTCTTCATAACTAAAGTATTTAATCCAGCTTTCAGGTTGAGATCCAAGCTCCGACTCCGATTGCGCTTTATATGCGGGTACCGCACCACAAATTTTCTCTCGCTCATTAATGTGAATTTAACGCAGGGTGAGCTTCGAGGTATCTCTGTTTGGGTTTTTAAGATGGAGAATGGCACAGGAAACTCGGGCACTCCTCCTCCGTTGAACAGTCATTGCTCTCCTTATGTTGGGCTCCCTAGTTACCACACTGCCACTGGTAGAAGAAGCCATTTGAATTGTTGTATTGATTTTGGAGAGGGTCTGCACCTCTCGCGCTCTGGCCTTTTCTTTTAACCTCTGTCACTTTGGAACTCTTCAACACTCCGCTCCCTTCCATCTCTGTTCCTTCGACGCCTCTTTTGCCCTCTGCTGAGTCCATCACCATGCCACGGCTACGTCAGTGCATGCGTTGTCGTAGGGGAAGCACAAGAAGCCATCCCCTGCGCCCCCCTTCAACCTCCACCTTTGAGTCCTCTTCTCATTCCTCCGAATATTTCTCTGGTCGATAATCGAATACTCGAAGTGGGAGGGGCAGACTCCAGGAAATCAACCACCGATTGGGATCCTTCGCACCCGCCAACCCCATCACTCAAGCCACAAAATCACCCCAGACTGCCAAATTCTTCTTCAATTTCTCCCTGAATCGACCCTGCATAATTGCCTCCATTTTGGTGGTTCTCAAGGAGGAAGCCTAGGAGGGCGAGCCCAGCATGCGTCAGGAAGGGCCAAGCTCTGAGATGGCTCAGGACATGGACAGTCACCAAAGGTCGATGAACAAGGATAAAGGAAAGGCTCCAAGCGAGGATGAGAAGGTCAGTTGTGGTCGTGAGGAGGAGCGGGTTCGCTGCGGGCGTGCGCCTTCAAAGCTAAGCGCTGCATCCACTGTGGACCAGACAAGGGAGGACACCGATATGGCGGCATAGAGGTGCCGCATAATTGAAGAACCTCCTCCTCTTCTTGATGGTTAATTATTCCAAATTCTGTTTGGTTTCTCGCGCCATGAGTCCCACTTGGTCGGGATTGTTTTCTTGAATCTTTGTCTATGTCATTCACCAAGAATTTTGCTCTTTGGATCGCTCATAATAGGTATAACTTTCGTAGGTATCCATGGTCATGACCCGCATGGGCAACACAATAGAATGAGGACTAAATGAGACCGGCTTCCTCTCAGGCGCGTTTTTCTCGCTATTTTGATGATTATACATATTTTTTTGCCAAAGACATAACCTTGGCCAAATATTAATATATTTTTCTCTTGTTAATAGACTTAAAACCAACTTAGAAAAAAAAAAATATTTAGAATGTATATATTGGATTTTATTTTTATTTATACTTAGAATAAGAAGAGGTTAGATTTCTAAATAAAATAATCTTATATGACTTTACATTATAGGGAAAACTTAATCCTATGAGGGATAAAAGCAAAGTTGAATGAGGAATGGGGTGTTGGTAAGTTTTATAGCAGAGTTTGTTCTCCTAATGTAAAACCCTATGAGGGATCAAAGCAAATTCTAATGAGAAATAGGGTGTTCTTAAAATTTATAGCCGAGTTTGTTGTCCCAATATAAAGCTAAGCTAAATTTACACACAAATAATATTATTTCATTACTATAGGTTAAACATTATATAGTTTAATTTTTTTTGAAAAATAAACATATCATAATTCAAAAAAATTAAAGATTAAATTTTTAGATACACCTTAGTTAACCTTACTCTTTTTATTTTCTTGAATTTTGTCCATGCTTAATTTCCTTTGTGTTCAATAATATTATTCTACATATGTACTTTTTGTTAAAAAAATTAATTGAGGAAACATATTCAATATTGTTCTTCATTTTTCATTAATTAGCATATATATATATATATATATATATTCTCAATAAAGTATTGTTAAGACACAACATCTCTCTCATATACTAGCTTGTACAATGCCTCTCATCATAATAAATAAAGAAAGTTAATTTTTTTAATTAAAATTTTGAAAAATCCTTGTCCAAATGAGTTGGATCAAATGGTGTAAAGTGAAGAGTTTTCAACATTGGGAATGGTTCAATTATTGTGACGATTTTCCTAGAACCATAGGTACACCTTGAAGTATAACAATGTGCTTTACATCATTATTTCATTAAGATAACCAAGTTATTTCAACTCCTATTTGGCATGTTTAAAAATAAATGTACATGTTTAGTTTATTTTAACTTTATTGATTTTTGAACTATGAAAGAGATCTGTAATTAATATTTCACTCTCAATCATAAATAAAATACTTCTATGTTCATCTCAAGTAACATCACTTTACATCACTAGGTACGACTCAGGAGATTGAGAAGGATTTATCACCAATGAACATACCCAAAAGCATTGAAGATGGTCCTGAGTTGTAGGATTCCAATGAATTTGATTCATATTTACTCTTAAGACAATTTTTTTGCTAATTTTTGGATCTTTACACTCCTATCAAGGAATGTTGTGTTAAAAACTTTTCCTAAAGATTTAGATTTTTCAATAAATCGTTTTTCAAAAATAATTGACAAAACTTTCCTTCAATAAAGCAAATTATGTTAAAATTCACATATTTATCAATATGAAAAGAAAATGACCATAACACGCAAAACACTTATTTAATCATAAATTTTGTTATTCTTTTATAATTAATAACGATAACATATTTTCTATTATAAAATCTTATTTTTTATATCAACATTTCTCCATTAAAAATTAAGAGTTAAGTAATAAATTTTAATTGAAAGAAAATGTAGTATTAGATTATTACTTGAGAAAGAATTTTAGGTGTCTTAATCTTAAAATAATATATTAATTTTTCAAACTTTATCAAATTCCTAAAAAAGTTTTCTACCAAAAAAATATTTAAATTTTTCATATTTATTGACTTTGTCACACATTATTTGTAATGAGTATTCTACATAAATAATTACTAAAAAAATCTACAGTGATTAATTTTTTTAAATATAGACTAGATATATTTACAATAACTGCTAAACTATAATTAAAATATGAGAAATTTCATAAGATAAATACCTTATCCATTAAATGACGGTGTTTATATTAGATTCGGTAGCAACCGTACAAACAATAAGTTTGAAATTTATTTTCACTAGCTGGAGTTGTGGGTCAAAATAAGAATGAATAGCGCATGATAACGTCTAAAATAGTAATCTACAATTTAATGTGTTCATGGACAGTACAAATATTTACAATAACTTTCAAAATTCAATTAAAAGTTATTAAATTTCAATTTTGTTTACGGTTGCAAATACTCAACTAAAGATAGTAAAGCCTTTCAAAAATAAAGTCTTCAAATAGTCGTTGGTGAAATTATGAACCCAGATATGGTATGAAAAATTTACCAACCATGGTGGTGATAGGAATAAAATATTATGATAGAATATGTATTTTTAATTTTAAACCACAAATATAAATGACTAATATATCATTAACTAATTTATAGTAAAATGTAGTCTAGAGAAATTAACTCAAAAAATGTTTGTATAAAGCAAAATTTATTGAATTACATTTTTTATTTCCATCTGCATTATAGATGTGTACATACTTAAACTTGAAACTAGGAATTATAGTGCCACAAGCTCCAACAAAAACTCAATATATCTCAACAACTAATGACGAAAAGTTGGAATAGCAAAAAGAAAGACATGACCTCATTGTAAATGCTAAGACACTTCCTAAGGGAATAAAACTTAAATCAAAATACATTTACAAATATTTTTTTAATAATCTTAAGGTATATCACATTAAGATAAATTTAAATAATGACTATTTATATTTATAATTACAACATATAATTAATAAATTTATTATTTAAAATAAATAAATAAATGTGAAATATATATTATAGTTATAAATTAAGATTAATTTAACTCTGTGTGGGAGAATTGAATAGGTGACTTCACATCAAGAAGTACCTTAACAAAGCACTTGATCACCATCTATCCAATACCCCATAGATATGCTTATCACATTACACAAATAAATTAAAAAAAATACAAAGCATGTTAAAGAAATATGTGGCATATGTCACTATCTACACTTTCAAGGTTTTAAGAAAATTAAAATATTT
The DNA here is from genome assembly GCA_034641835.2 of Pinus albicaulis. NCBI lineage: Eukaryota > Viridiplantae > Streptophyta > Pinopsida > Pinales > Pinaceae > Pinus > Pinus albicaulis. Next base: position 14,259 of record JAXQQM020086692.1, read on the forward strand.
TTTTATTATATAAAATTATGTAAATTTTTTATAGATTTAAGTAATATTACTAAGAACTAGCTATAAGTTAAAACCTTTTCTTAAGTTTTGTACTCAATAGAAGTTTTCATTTTGAGAGATTTGATCCCTCTCAACCCTTCTTAGATCTCGATTTAAGATGGAGATATGCTCTAAATGATGTTATATTGGAGGATATGTCATATTGGTTGTAAATGAGAGTAAATATTTGAATGTGAACTTAATATGGGGGTACCTTGTAGTAACTATAAAACATAATGCCTTCTTAACTAAAAAATAACAAAAATAATAAGTACAAAAACAATAAATCAATTGAATTTATTTTATTATATTGTACTTTTATTTTTATTAATAAATTTACAAAGAAATCTCCACACACACACACACATATATATAATTAAAAATATTAAGCATTATATTTGAAAAATCCATAAATATTTATTTATATTGATTTGAACTATGGAGACTTTAAAATTGAGTCTAGTGGTTTACATCATACTTTATAATAAGACAATAATTAATTAAACTACATTTTAGGCCTCATATTTAAATTTAATTAATAAGCACATATGTGTGTGTGCATGTGTGTGCATGTGTGTGTGATGATTAACTAATCAGGCTTATATAACCTTAAGAAAGTAAGATATTAATCAAGATTTTTTAATATCTTATTTCTATGATAAAATAGAAGGAAAGAAGCATTCTTAGATCAGAATAGTTTTGTTTATTGAACAACTCAAGAAGGTTGGTAGTGTGGTAGATGTTTCAGAAATGAGAATATATGCGAGTAAGAACCGTACAATCTAAGAGAAAATATTTTTCATCTTCAATCCTCTTAGTATACACATTTGATAGATTATTTCATCCAAAGGTGTTTTAGGGATAGACCAATGCCTACTTTCACTTGGAATCTCACGGGATTTAGTCCTTATATTTGAAATTTTCATTTTCTTCTTAGTACTAGTCAAGACAAAGAGATAATTTTGGTTAGAGATAATCAAGAAAAATTTTAAGGATGGAAAATTATCTTGATGTTTAAAAAAATTGGTGAATCTCACTAGTCCCTAATATGAAAAATATAAAATTTTTATTGATCTATTTGTAAAATTATTCAAATTTATAATGATTTTATATATACTCTTTGTATAATGTTGGCATATTTTAAGGTAAAATAACTTTATAATGTAAAATTTGGGGGAATAAATTTTTATAAAAAATGGAAATTTGTGAATCTTTTTTTTTTTGGAAAAAACATGGAAAATTAGCCTACCTACGAATATTAGCCCCTAAATTTTTCCATGGAGATAATGGGATTGATCATGTCCTTGTAATACCTTAGCTTCCCTTTCTCCTCTAGCTCCTTATCATCCCACATATTTCCTTACATTTGGAAGTAATTGTATTTTAATATTATCTTTATTGTCTAAGATAATCTCCTCCTTTATCCCCCAGTAGTCGAGCCAAGGCTAGACATCCTTGTGCCAACCTAACTTGAGCCAAAGGTGGGGGTTTTGGCTAGATTTAGAAGCAATTTTTGGGAACCTCTTAGTTTCCATGTTGTAAAGATTCTTTTTATACATCTGATAGTGAAACATAGCCATGATTTCAATGTGGGAAAGGCTATATTTACTCAAAAGGATAGGATATGGAGTATTAATTTTAATATTGAGTTTGTAGGTTATAAATTTCTTTTGGATCAACTCGACCTTCCTCCAGGATTCTCTAGAAATATTGCAACCCTAAACCTTACATCCATCAAGTGTCAAGTGAGATCTAATCTTTCAAGGTGTAAACCTATTTTTTTATTACCTTAAGGAAAAAATTTCTCCCTCAGAGATTTGATTGCTCTTGGCCCTTGATAGTTCCAAAGTTAAGATGAATATAAGCTTGTAGATTGGATATATTCTGACTAATAGAAGAAATGACCATTTTCTAAGGATTTTTTTCAAAGCAATTTTGTTCAAAATCTAGTACATATTTTTAAAAATCATAATTTTAAGGTGTTCAATTTGCAAAGATAGAGTGCCTTAGGGGTTTTTCAGGGTCAAAAATCCATTTATGCATTCATAAGTATATTTTAAACAACAATAAATCATAATATTTCTAGAAATTTTATTTCCATATTTCGACCACAAAACATTTTCTTTAATGTATAAGCGTAGTCTAACAAAAAGATGAAAGAGCTCCTTTCAGAATTTTTTTTAGTGGATTTTGTTTAAAATTTAGTAGAATTTTTTAAGAATCATATGTTTAAGTTGTTCAATTTGGTAAAGTTTTGCATATTTATCGCATTTTTTAGGTGTTGAATCCATTTATGCATCCAAAAACACATTTTAAATAACAAGAAATCACAATCTAGCTAGAAATCATATTATTTTAGCCAAAATCCATTTTGTTTATTAGTACTTCTTATATATATATATATATATATATATATAAAAGATATATATATATATATTTTATTTCTAGTTGACGAAGCCAAAATGTTTACAAAACATAACATAACATTACAACATCTCTTCCATATGAAGTGATTTTTATTTGTATCTTATTTTTATTTGAGTGTGTCAAATTTCTTACATAACGTAACATAGACATTACACCATCTCTTCCATATATATTACCTCATAGCACAAGATATCTTCGAGCCTAGATCCATCTTAACTTAGGATCTACCAAGGGCTAAGAGGGATTAATTGTGTTTTCACTCTAAAAGAGGTTTGAACCTCAAGATATTTGATCCCTCTATGAGTTTGGTCGATCTAGAGTTAAGATGAATGTAGGCTAGTTAGTTATTAATTATAATTTACTTAGAATGAATTCTCACAATAATATATTGGTAGATTGGGCTTGTTGGTTGAATTTGGTTGTTGAGATATTCTCTCAACAATAATCTCCTAGATTGGATTTTTTTGGATCTCATTAGGACTATATATGTTGGATTTATTTTGGGTTTGAAATGTATTATAAAAAATATTTTAAGTATATTTTGTGTATTATTTCTGTAAGAAGATGGAAGAAATTTGATGATTAAATTCCTATTCTACACATAGATTACTTGGTATGTGAAAGTGTTTATTTTTCAATTTTTGGAGTGTTGAGTTAGATAATTTCTTATGTGTTTGTCTAGGTGCAATTACATCCAAGAATTTTCATCCATTACATTACTACTTAGGTTTTTGAGTGTGAGGATTCCCTGTGACATCAATAGTGCAACACCCACAACCTTTATGGTTTATCTTAGACCATTTCCATGCATAGAGAACTCCAGAATCTATTGAACTAGTGCCCCTTTGTGCTTACATGCTTAAATTTTATTGGCTCAGGGTCATATTTTTCACACTAGGTGAGAGACAACAAGGCCACTCCAAAGGATCTGCGCTACTCTATTTCCACTATGGTTCTACTATTAATTGTGCTGTAATAGATCATCATAGGATTCAATCTCGAAACCTACTTATGAGAGGAGATCAGGATCGTGGAATAAAATTAGAATTGAGGAAACTTTTAGTACTTGCAAGGGATGAATCGCTAGAGGAGGCCATAGGGATTCAGTAAATCTCAAATCTATAATAAATTTATCTTCAATTGCTTCGTGCATGGGAATATGATGGTTTCCTACCTCAGAGACATTTGGTTCATTTCCAAGCTGCAAATGACAATCATTATTGACCAACTAGAGATTCTAGATGAAGAATCATTAGAGGAAATTTCAGCCTAAAAGTGGTCTCCTAAAGAAAAATAATAAATACTAGTTATAGAATTTAGAGGGAAAATAAAAAACTACTTTTTATAATTCTATTTTTGACATATATCCTTATAGGTTTACTCAAATTTCTAGTGTAGACACTCATTGGATGAGTAATTAAATTTCACATATAACAAGTACCCATAATGCATACATTTGAGAAGACCCACATTGATAAAAATTGAATATTGTATTATTTTAAAATTTACAAATATCTAACTTAAAATTCTGCAATATCATCATTTTGGATTATGGCTGTTATGTGCCTCTCTTCATACAAGACACCCTACATGTAATGTTTGTATCCTTTTCTCGCCTGTGTGTCGATCGTTGGATCAGCAGTATACAAGCTCAATTACGGCATCCTTAGTACCAAACCTAAAAGGCTAGCAAGATGGAGTTAGGGATGTTCAACAATTGAGAGCAGCTTATGCCAAGAAAATGGATGATTTGAATAGGAATGGAAAACAATTTATAATCATCACATTTCTCCTAAATCAACCGGTCATATGATCTAAATAAAATGTCAAAATTTGCCTAATATGAGGAGAAATATCATAGACATCTTCTTCCAGACGAGTTGAATGACTATCACAAATGTGATTAGTCACTTGAGAAAGCATCATTTGATGGGGAAACTTCCTCTCCAAGAATCACCTGCACCCACAATGCATTGATGCAAACTGAATGAGCTGTTAATTAATCCAAGTACCAGAAAGCAAGACTAGGATCTATGTTCCAAGCATGTTCCAAGTTAGAACACGAGTTTACCAGCTGGATTTGGATTTGATTAAAGAGAACACTCCAAAGCAACATGTGATGACGCCTAAGTCATACGAAAAAATAGCACTGATAAAGTATTATAAACGAGGAGAACAAATCAAGCGATCATTATGGCATGCTTTTAGGACCCATAGATTGGCAGTTTGGTTGAAAAATGGAATTCTAAAGCATAAAAAGAGGCATTATTGTTTAGGAGTTACCTTCCCAGCTGACAGAGCATCAAGACAAATATTACCTATGAGTTGGGAACTGACCTGCGCAGAATATGCTTGTTCTTAGGAAAATTGATCCGCCAGATTGAATGACAAATCCATGAGAATTATGATTAGAAGTGTTTTTGTTTTTACTATTTTACAATTTTTATATTTTACATAAAAGTATAAGTTACATTAGTATGATTTAGGACGACTACTCATGACAGACAAGAAAATGTGTCTTGATTGCAAAGCAAGATCTGGACCTCTCGTATCTTTCCTAGGAATATTAAAATTGACATTAACTATTCTGAAAATCCATGTGATCTGATCTGAAGTTTTCGCTTTGTAATTCAAAGTATTTGAAGAGATATTTTCAAACCATGTTGTTTTGTTCAACCAACATGAGTGAGCCCTAGTAAGTCTGCCCAACCTTATTGGGGTCCAAATTATAACTTGGAGGTTTTTACTATTTAGTATGAAAAACTTTATCAGTAGTTGCTAACGGTCTACTTTTGTATCTCAATCAACAGTCCTAATAACTTGAAGTGGCAACCTTTATTCTATGATTAATTTTTGAAGTTTTAGTAATGCATACCTTGCATACAGTATCAAAGCCGAAATCTGTTTCTACAAACTCATTCTTTAAATCGCCTTCAAGTGTGACAGGAACTCCAACGACCTAAAAAGTGGATAAATAAGAGAATTTAATACTAAGAATCAAATAAATTAGAACATACTTAGTACAAAAAAGAATTCATTGAATTTTTAAATGTTCCCTTACAGTGGTTTGACATTTTATAGACTTGAAATACTCAGCCAGTCGAGTTGCATCTGTGTTTTCACTGCAACCTGCCGATAGTGATGGTTGTTTAGATGCATCTTGCTAGTCTTTGTCACAAAATATTTCCATGAGTTAATAAGTTCTTCAAATATTTGAAGCCCTAGAAACAATGCAAAAGGAAAATAGCTTTGTCATCTAACTTGCCTCCAACAAAAACCATCCCATCCAATTTCAACTTTATACAGGAGCTTCTAGCCTCTTCCATTTTCTGGAATTCATGTATTTTCTTTGATGACTGCCCCAAAATATCACATCCTCCTATCTTCATCAAATTCTTTAGTCACAAGGTTGCATAACATTTCAATCAAGAAAATTGGAAGTATAAGAAAGATATGAGAAGAATCAAAATGCCAAAAAAAAATCACAGAAACGACCCAACTTTTTCCCATAGCAGGATCCAAACTCCTAGGACATGCCACTCAAGGGATTCCCTAGTAGATCAGAGAATTTAATCTGGGTCACTTGATGTAAATCTCACCAGTTTACACTGAACCATAGCCCAACCAACCAAAATACCAATATTATCCTCTATTTTTTTGGCCAAAATCATTTTTAAAATCTATCAATGCTACTAAGGGTTTTTTGTTTTTTTTTTCTCTGGAAAAAAATATTAATTTCAAGGAACCTTAAATATTATTAAATGAATGGAGGAAAGGAAGCTCCATCTTAAAAAATATTAATGATAAGTGATAGACAATAATATTTGCGGATCGAATCCCATTAATCTATTTAATATCAGACACTTCATCTATTCAAATCATCATAGACAGTTCAAACAGAACCAGAGATCTGATATCAACTCCTTTTCCTTTTTGAGAGTGCAGAAATGCACCTTGATTGCGGTAGCCTTTCAAAAAATCACGTCACTATCAATGTCTTATGTGAACACAGGTCTCCAATCCCGCCTGTGTCACAAATTTCTAGAGTTAAAACCAAATTCAGAAGAAGGAATTGTGGGGGTACTATGAAAAGCTACTCAAACTTCAATTTACTAAAATATTAAGGCTTATGTGCTTACCCACAAATCCAAAGAGGATATTGTTGTTGTTGTGTGCTTTCAAAGTATCAAAAATCCCTACTATCACATTTTGAGCACCTCTTGATTCAACTTCCATTCCAAAAACCACTCCAACCCTGCCATCGTATATTCCAAATACAAACAATTCAAAGTCGAGTTTTTTTTCAAATTCAATTTCCTGCAGCAGTGGTGTCGTCTTCAAAATCAACATTTGTGAGGGACTCATCTGAGCCATGGTAGTTTCTGTTGTTAATGGCTAACGTACCAACGGCAGTTAGAATTTACGCACTCGCCTTCATAATTCATACCAGAATCCCAACACCATTGCGCAGAACAAGGGCGTATAGCCAATTGTTCTGTGGCAGAAACCCTGTGATGCTTAATAACTGGGTGCAAAATCGGCAGCGAGAACTGCACTTCAAATCAATGCTTGAAAGTGTCACACATATATGGAGGAGGGAATATGGTAGACAACAATGTGAAGTTTTAGAGCCACCCCTCCGAAAATGCAGTGACTGGAAACGACAGGTGTCCATGGTTTCCGATGTTATTGCTATAAACGAAACCTAGCGGTTTTGGATACCCTCGAACCCAGGTGTAAAAACAAGAAGATAATATAAGGACATATGTCAGAAGGTGTGAAAACAAGAGGATAAGAGAATGCCCGATGTCAGAAAGACACTAAAAGTGTAGACGAAAATCATAGGTGCACTGATTCAAAAGAAAGGCATATCGGACTAAAAATGTTGAAACAATTTCCAAAAATTCAATATATATTCCTTTTGTGCCATTCAAAAAGCTTCCATTCAAAAACAATTTAAGTTGAAGGAATAAAGGAAAAATATTTATAATTAAATAAAACAAAACTGCAACTTTCACTTTTCACAAAAGCTTTAATAACCCTCGGTGAAAATGTTTTAACAATTTCCCAAAAATCTAATATATATTCATTTTATCTCATTCAAGAGGGTTTAATTCAAAAGCAAGACTTCAAAGGAAATATTCTTCCGTCGGGCAATAGACACGAGTGCCTGGAATAACATCGAAAGGCTTTGGAACTGCAAATACACTTCAAGATTTTTTATTCAGCAACGTTGAATTCAATCTCATTTCCCTGGTGTTTTTTTGAAGCATAATGTCAAATGCTTGTATTGTTGTGACCATATCGCTTGATCTTTCATTCGAGAGACAACCATTTTCGTCTTGTGTTGAAAAGTAATTATTTCATTCCACCCCACTTCTTTCACCAGATGTCCATACTTTCCTATATTTTACAAATTGCTTGTTATTTGAACTTCACATAATATGGCCATGAAAGCTTGGTCTATATCCGGTGATATTACATGTAAAATTTACAATGGTCAAAGTGTGGCAGATTATGTGATTTTCTCCTAGAGCTTTATTTATAATTTGTCAAAGCTCAATTTTGGATCTTTCCTATTGAGTTGAAATTGGATCATATGCCTTTTTGTATTAAGTTGGGCATGCACACAAGTGGGATGCAGGTGGAGAAAAACCAGCATAGAGAGAAGAAAGTTCAGGAAAATGGTAGAGTCATTATGAATAAGGAAAATCAAGAGCTCTTCGTGGTCAAAGTGTGGCAGATTATGTGATTTTCTCCTAGAGCTTTATTTATAATTTGTCAAAGCTCAATTTTGGATCTTTCCTATTGAGTTGAAATTGGATCATATGCCTCTTTGTATTAAGTTGGGCATGCACACAAGTGGGATGCAGGTGGAGAAAAACCAGCATAGAGAGAAGAAAGTTCAGGAAAATGGTAGAGTCATTATGAATAAGGAAAATCAAGAGCTCTTCGTTGTTGCGTTGGAACATCAATTTCAGGTGGAAAAAGTCAACTTAGAAAGTAAAGAGAACACTATAATAATAGAGAACAATTGCAACAATATGGTGATCCCTTTAATCCACAAAGCCTTAAAGGTGTGCAAAATATCTCGACCAATGAAGAGAATTTCAAACACTTTTCCAACCAATCCCTCATTTGATGAGGAGTGTAAGGCTGCAAAAAGATCACTTAAAGAGAAGGAGGTAAACAGTGGAGGCATGAAAGAGTACAAAAATATGATAAAAACAAAAAAAGTAAAAGTATGTGATATTTTATTTTTATTTTTGTGTAATTTGACATAGTCAAGATGTTAAACATGACAGTGGCAACTAGGTGAGTTGTTTTCAAAGAGGATCGCCTTACAATTACATAATTACACATTTGCATGGAGAAATTACAAAAACGGAAAACTTTCAAATAGTTTTTCCAAATGAATATTTCATCCATGTTGGGGGGGGAGATCTACATGTCTTTTAAATTAAAACACCATTTAAAGAGGAATAAAATATATTGCAATAAAGAGTAGGAGTACATCGATGAAATCAAAATAGTTAATGGCCAACCAAAACGACTACATTAATCAATTTAAAATGTATAGTGATCAACCAACAAAACCACCAAAAAAAATTATAAACCATTGAAGAACAAAGATTCATCTAACAACTGAAGATTAGATCTCTTCAACAACATTCAACATTCTCACCTTTCACTTGATAAAAGAGATAATGAAATTCGTGCTTCCATTTTCAAATTCTTGTGATATTCAATCAAAATTTAGAAATCCCATAATGGAAAATGATATCCTCGATAAAATATTTGTAATTCAATCAAAATCAACTAATATCTTCAAATTAACATATTTGGGAATATCTAACATCGAATCCTCTCATCGCTTTTAGTTATTCATTAGAATTTTGTACCTAATTTTGTCAAAATTCAAAGAGCACTTTGTTGATCTTATTTGTTCACTAATCATTAGAGGAATGTTCAAACACAAATTGTTCACTTTCAAAATTTATGCTCTCTTTCAAAGTTCATTTCAAGTGAACCATTCTAACATCCATATTGGTGGTTTTTCCAACGTATATCAAAGTTTAGTTCAAAAGTTTTACATTGAAGATTGAATTCAATAGTAGCTTACACATTAGTGCATGTTGTATTAAAAAGAATTAATCATAATTTAATATTTTATTATTACTAAAAAAAATCATAATTAAAAAAAATTATAATATAATTATTAAAAATAAAATTGTTGATTAAAAGAAAATATTAGTAATTATTTATGTAAAAAATAAACACGTTCTAACTAATATGAGAAGTTGTCTTTTTCCTAAGATATTTTTATTGTTAATTTTAAACAAAATTTGGTACAGATTTTTAGAAATAGTGAGTTTAAGTTATTTAATCTACAAAATTTGAGTGTGTCAATGGTTGGATTTTTTAAGGGTGTTGAATTCATTTATGTATTCAAAAATGTATTTTAAACAAGAAAAAATCATAATCTTGCTTGAAATTGCATTGTTGTATCTCTGAGGAAAAACCATTTCGTCTATTAATTAGAGCAACACCAAAAATAGTTCCTCTTTTTTTAATAAATCAATGCCCAAAAGTAAATAAGGGATTTGAAATAAAGACAAAGAATGCTTTGAGTATATTAATTCGCCATTTATCTAAAACTCTTTTGACAAAAAACATATTTTATTTATAATCAAAATAAATATTTAATTATATATATTTTTTCAATAATATAAATTTATTAATAATATATATAATTATTAATAATCTCATATATATATATATATATATATATATATATAATTAGTAATTTTATTAAAAGATAATAAAATTACATATTCAAAAATATATTTGTGTATAAGTTTGAACTATGTGAATCTTTTGAGTGATAGCTGCTAAAAAAAAAAAATGTTTTCCCAACACGAAACATTTTGTCTTTAACCTTCCAAAAAAAAGTAATCAAAAGTGATATCTTAATCCAAATATGTTTATGATATACAAAAAGATACTTAAGCCCTGAAATACTCTATCATAAAAGTCTCATGACACTATGAAAAGAAAAAGTATGCTATTATAAAGCAGCTTTGCATTATCTCTAAACTATTGAGAGGTGAAAATGTTGAATATGGTGGCTTTCTTTGTTTTCTTGGAGTTTCGCCATTTCTATCTAAGTCCAAGCCCACTTTTGAGAGTCCATCTCCCATATAATTCTAGACATATACATATAATGAAATAAAATGGAAATGAAAAATGAAACTAATTGCTAAACAACTTGAAAGAGATAGAAGAATTGGTAATGTCTTTCACCTAACTTATAACAAAAAAAAAAAAAGGAATCTTATACATATTTGTAATATGTTATTCTCATGTGTTCAGAAAAAGGAGAAGATATAAGTTTAAAAATTTTGCATAGTTGTTTTAAGCTTTCTCAACCGCAAGTGACAAGGATAAATAGTGTTCTTCAAAAACATACAATGCCTTCAACCTCTAGAAAATAGTTTTAAAAACATAATAACTAAAATAAAAACCATAAAATATATAAATAATATTTTTATCTTTAATTTATGATATATTTATTAATAATTTATTTTATATCTTTTTAAAATAATGAAATCATAATATTTGATGATTTTTTTTTATTATTATTAAAATTTTATAATTCATAATATTTTTTTTCTCTTATAAAAAAAACTGAGTGATTTATATAATTATTTTTTTTCACCATTTACACTATTTAATAAATACAATAACACTATTCAATAAATACAATTAAATGGTACAATTTTTCTTAAAAGAAATTGGAGGAGTCTTTTGTTGGACGAAAGGAGCATGATGGGATAGCTTCGGGACTTGCCCTCCAGTGACCTGCGGCTTTCTGAGTAGAAGGTGAACCCACGCCCCTGCCTCCGCCGCTTCCCTTCCTCCACCACCTCCCAATAACCAGCGAAGCCACCTCCCAATAACCAGCGAAGCCCGATAGCAGCTGCATCATACATGTATGGACATGCACAAGGAAAAACCTCCTACCGAAAAAGTACTCCAATCTTCACCGGAAAATATCCGATGTGAAAGCATGGGTACAAGCCCCCAAATGCCACATGATCTCGGTCTACATGGATTTGAATTTTGAAATCCAACCGCGCTCAAACAGTGAAATTTGAATTTCAAATTAGTAGATTGCTAAATCAGTTTCATTCCTTCGAAATTTGAAAGTTGAAAACTAGTCCCGCCCAAACAGTGAAATTTGAATTTCAAATTAGTAGATGGTTAAATCAGCTTCATTCCTTCGAAAAGCGTGAGGATCCACTTTAATTTACAACCATCGGGATGGTCTCGGTCTAACGATCTTCTTCATCTACACCTAAAATCTCATCGAAATTCATCCTTGCTCCTGAAGGTCCATGGAATAGTTGAGTATGGCCACGCATCAAGAAATGCGATGTCTACAGCTTCAGCATAATGTTGCTGGAATTGGTGTGCAATATCTACAGCTTCAGGATAGGATAACGTTGCCGGAGTTGGCGTTGGGCAGCAAGAACTCCGATTGCTCTGATATTAATTTCCCTTCCTAGGCCATGCTGAGGGCCCTGGAGGAAAGTAAATGGATCTGGTTGATAAGAGGCTTGGGGATAACAACCTTGGAGATGACGAAGAATCGGATGAGACATCCTCAATAACCGGCCCTCTAATTTAATCGTTTGTCGCTTCGGAAATTGAAAGCTGCAAGTATTCATATCTGAAATAGAACAGATATTCTTCCGGTCTCTTACTAACATCTGGTGTATTGTCGTGATTGTGGTGTTTGTCTCCAGTGCCTCGGTTTCCTCTGTGATGGTTGATGGTTCAGTCCATTATTATAGTCCTTAATAAAACAGTGACATATTCACGTTTGTGTGAATTTCGTTCCACATTAATACTTCTCTCTATTTTACAATGTCCCTGTTGATAGCTTGGGTTCTTTCATATATGCTACGGACAACAGTGGCACCATCATAAAAGAAGAGGAGACTGTGTCGTTCTGTAGAGAGAAGCTGCTGCATTACATGGTTCTCAAGGTTTTCGTCTTCAAAGACCTGCCCAAGACTGGCACAGGAAAAATATAGAAGAACCTGCCGAGAGAGAGCCAACCATCTCCCAATCCCAACTAAAACAGCACCAGCGCCTACCCGAACTCTCCCGAAGAAAGCACCACTATCGAAAACAACGAAATCGAGCACAATATGACAATGCTCTGCACGGGCAGTTCAACATCGCCCTATCCTGGGTTTAATTAGAGAAATCTCAGCAGGCTCCTGCTATATACCTCAGGGATCCACAACGATCAACTTTATAATGTTATAGGAAAACCTGGCATAATCAATAGTTTTTTTCAACAATGTTGTAGGTGTAGTAGCAATATTAAAAGTTTTGTATATGGTTTATATAAATATTCTTCCAAACGTACATCGTTGGAAATGTTTGGATTCCCACTTGATGGCTTCCCATAATAGATGAGCATTTTATCTGTACCGCTTGGTATAATAACTTTGAAGATCTCTTGTAGTGTATTTGTTTACTTAATTTTTTAAGTTTGAAAGATGTTTCTTTTTCTTGTATTATAATTCAAATTTTACATAGTCTAAGCTTCTCTTTTCCTACGCCTCATCTACATCGCTTATAAATTTCCAGTGCTTATAAACTCGCTAGTTATTTGTTGCCGACTTTCATCGTTCAAGAGCTCGTGCATTCCATTTTATGTTTCCGGGGTGTGTTTATTTTGAAATAATATATTTAAAATATTAATTATGTTAATAAACATGTTTATTTTGAAATAATGTCAATATAATTTTAATTTAATTATAATAATTTAATTTTATTAAATATTTTAGAATATTTTTAATAATAGTTATAGATTAAAGTTAAATTTATTGTGTTTTTTTATTTTACTTTTTTTATTTAAATTTAAGTAATGTGTTTTTATCATATAGAATTAATAAACCATGGTAGTAAAACAATGTTTATTTACACATTAAAAATCTCTATGATTATAAATTTCATTACATGTTTTTCTAAATGTATATGTTTAACTCATATATTAATTGTACCCAAACTCATATATTAATTGTACCCAAACACACTTTACAACCTAGTATACAAGTGATGTTGTATAATGTTATCTAATGCAATGCATTATTTAATGTAATGCAATGTTACATTGACCGAGGCAAAGTAAAATAATACAAATAAAAATTGGTTTTTAAATAATGTAATACTAGCAATTGCACCATATGTTGCAAAGGAAATGCCGTAAGGTGAAAGTGTAGAAAAAAATAACATAGAAAATAGAAGCAAAAATTTTATTCAATTTTATTTATTTAAAAGTGTTTTCTGATCTCATTAGATTAAAGAATAGATATTCTTATTTACAAGAAATATTAAGGTAATATAGAGAAATCTGGAAGTCTCTAGCATGTATAGCATGTGAACTATCAGATTCAAAATATCAGATTCCACTTGATTAGCATACCTACACATTGTCTTTTAAAAATTTAAATCCATTCATTATTTCACTTCATATGTACTCTAAGATTCATGGATGAACCATTACATGCTTAAAAATTCACATAATTCCTAAATAAATAAACAATGTCATATAATTCCAAATTACCGTAAACACCTGCCAACCAACTAAAAGCGAATTGAAAAGGAGAGATTAATTTGCACTGCTCTCTGCCTCTCGAAAGATGTTGACTTCATTACATCTTTGAATTCTCAAATAAGAAAATCGAAAAATTATGAAAATCAAACTTACATCACCAACTGAAACAAAACAGAAGAATATACTATTTTCTCATTTTTTCCCAGAAAAGCGACTCCTCTTAAAAACGCTATAAAGAGCTGGGCCAAAACACCAACAACCTAACATAGAAACTAAAAGTAGTAAAGCAGTAAGCAACTTGAGCGTGATTTAGTTTGAATGATAAAGTGATTTAGTTTGAGTGATTTCACTTTATCTTTTTCTCTCTCGATTTAAGTGTCAATGTTCTTGAAACCCTCACATTTCCCATATTTAGAAACAATAAAAACTGTTTAACTTTCTCAGAAAAAATCCCATGAAATGACCCAAACCAATGGAAGTTAGGTGGCATCTAGTTTGTAGATAACTTATAAGTCAAGTTGGGTAGATGAGATAAATTTTAAAAAACATGAAGAAAAAAATTCAGAGATTGTGAATGACCGCGAGAGGGTTTGTTCACCTTCTATATTCTCCAGGTCACTCATCTGCAAACTTCATTGATGTACTAAGGTGTTCTATTTATAATTATTATTAAGTTACAATTTGATATATTTAATTTAATTGGGTAGTGATAAGATAATAATGATAAAAAAATATTTTGGACTATTTATATTTACAATGTTTTATATAATTAGTTGAAACTTTAATTAATTTTCTTTTATTTTAATGTTGATTATTTGAAATTAAAATATAATTATATCAAACTTTAATTATTAATTATTTTTCTTTTATAAATTTAAATATTGACTACATCAAATTACAATATATAATTATTTTCTCTTTTAAACATTTTAATATTAAAAATAAAATAAAATTTTCTTATTAAAAACTAATTTATATATATCATTTTATTTTTTAAATAAATTAAATTACCATTTTTACAAATACTATTTTCTTTTAAATAATTTAATATTTTTTCATTTAAATAACTTAAACCATTATCTATTTCAAACTTCTCAAAAGGAAAAAAAAAAAATCTCAAAACACTAAAAAATGCGAATGCTAGAGGAACAAAATCAAACTCCTATAATAATAAAGTACGCCCACGCATGACATGGCCAGAGCCACCCAGTCCTATACTTTCATCCTGTTATTTGTATTTTACTTTCATTCTAAAATTTGTATTGCAAAAATTACAATATGATATCGGATACCTCATACTAATTTTGGTAAAAAGATGTAGAATGCATATCTATCTCTATGAAAGCTAACCCTGCCAGAACAACGGTATCACAAAAGTCAATTCGACTTCCAAAGGAGCACAGATTGAGTTTATTATACATCATCCGTCTTCTTGATGTCATTCACCTCCCAACCAATCAAAGACAACCTGAAAGAAAATATTGAAAAAAAATATTCAATGATGTAATGAAGTCAAAATCTCACGGAAATGCAGAGCATTGCAAAACCCCTCATCAAGCAAAAACTCTATAAAGTTGAAATGATTTTTCAAGATTAATTTATAAACAAATGGGGCAATTTATTTAAAGAAAACTTACATCATCCACGAAAACAAAACATAAGAATATAATACTTTTCATTTCATTGTGTCCTCCGGCTCCCCCAAAAACCCAGTGAGATAAGATTTTACTTTATCATTTAGAAAAGAGCTGGGCCAAAACTCCAGGGACCTAATATAGAAATTAAAAGCAGTAGACAAGTGGAGCCTGTTTTAGTATGAATGACTTTCTCTTTCAATTTAAATATCAATGGCCCTTTTCACAAGACGTTGAAACCCTCTAATCCAAACCAATCCATGTGTTAGAGCATTATCTACTGGGCGGAATCGCATATTTGTAGATGCCTATTAGTCAAGTTAGGTATCTGTAAGATTTTTGAGATACAAA